>LUGF01000411.1:209752-228706 GCA_001625245.1 Calycopis cecrops
ATACTAAGTTCCAATTTTTGCCACTGCCACTCACATATAAGTCTAAAGGTCAAGGAAACAACTACAATCAGAACTAATAATATATTTTTATTGCAACAATTACTGTTTATTGCAAGTGCTTAACCTGCGCGGGAAGTACATCAAATCATACTAGACGAGATAGGAACATCTGTTCGTTTTGAAATTATATTAATTATATAAATGAGCATAAAATAGATATAATATGTTATTATTGATCAAATAACTGTACCCAGCGTGCGTTGCTACGCGTTTCGCCATCTGTCGAAAATTGGTCGTACCAACTCAGAAACCTTCGCGGGCTCATGCACATTAACTTTGCTAAAGATCATCACGTGATCAAATTCATTTTTCTATATAACAATGAATGTTTGTCTCTTTCTGTTCTATGCATTTCGGAATCGTTGAACATACTGTAATGAAAATTTGCGAAGGTATTCAAGGGACGTTCAACAAACGTTCGTCCGCCATAGTTGGCAACTATTCCCTTATTTAGAGGTCAAATAAAACAGGATTTACTTAAAATTAAAGATACGTTAAAAATAATGAATAATAATAAATCTTTAAGAATACACTTAGAATAAAAAAATAACTATTAGTTATTTTCCATCTATATATATATATAAAACTCAAACGTCAACGCACAGCCCAAACCACTGGACGGATCAAGCTGAAATTTGGCATCCAGGTAGATGTTACGACGTAGGCATCCGCTAAGAAAGGATTTTTAGAAATTCAACCCCTAAGGGGGCGAAATAGGGTGTTGAAGTTTATATGGATTTCTTAGAAATTAACGCGGGTGAAACCGCGGGGCACAGCTAGCTATTAATAAAAGAGCATTAATTGTTAGCTGTGGGGCAACTATCCGGCTTTTACCCTACACACACACACACTGATACAATATATAAAGTGTACATTTATAAAGGGACATTAAATAGTTGTCCGCCATTTAATTAGAGAGACTAGCAGATAAATCCTAGATGTGTGAACACTATAAACTGAACGGACGTCTCCGAGCCATAAACTCTGCCGATCACTTTTATCGCGCTCATTTGTTTAAGTGATTTAAAACTATTAACGCATATTCAAATTCATTATGATAATTTTAGAATCTATGATATCGTGCCTACTTATTTTTTCTATAGCATAAGAGGGACTAGAGGATGAAGGACGCTTATAGACATCCGCAATTACTATTCACACGTGTTATCCTCGTCACCTTCTCCAGTGAGCCACCGAACATTCCCAAGCTACAAGAAATGCGAGAGCGCAGCAATCACGTTGTGGCAGTATATCTCGCTGGTTGGCCTAATTAGGTAACTACATACATATAGTTTTTTTTTTAATTATTATTATTTTTACTATTGCAGAACGTGGTCCGCACCCTTCTTATTTCAGCTTACTATTTACATTCCCTTTATTTTGTTATTGTTTTTGTTACATGACATTACATAATATAGTTGAACAACAAGAGGTTATTTCTTCATCTAAATCTTACTTAAGTTAAACAACTATATGTTATATAAGTCGCTGCAAAACTTCGAGCTGATAAGGGTTTTAGACCTAGGACATCCATATTTTGTAAGAGGTGGTGCTACGCTGCATGTATGCATGCAGCTGAATTGGGCTGGTAAGACCGAGGATGTACCTCCAGCTTACACGATACCGGTGTAAAGTCACAGCCGTGCTGTCGCATTTCGCGCGGCGTGTAAGTAGCCGGTGGCTCACGTATGGGGGAGGAGAAAAGATTCGCATCTGTATAACCTTTATGAGGATGTCAATGGGCGTCAGTAGTAAGGAATATGACTCCGACTGCTCGTTTGTCGCCTTATACTATAAAAAAAAGTTTACCAATGACGTCAGCTAGTACTATTGTTTGTATCACAAGACCTGGCCCGCAGCAGGCGCTCGGAGCTACATGTCCTACTTCGAGCGTGCACTTGAAAATGTCAATGTTGCTTTGCGGTCAAGGTGAGCCTCGTGAGGATATCTCGCCCGACTTGCGAACTGCCGACGAAACCGAAGGTGCGACTGTGGTAGTTTTTATAGGTGACAAACGAGCAGTCGGAGACATTTAGTATCGTTGGTCTACTAACACCTCTAAACATATGCACGGTTATTGTAATACAGATGTGTTTCCCTGCTTCATTCTAATCCTCTCATGGGCTACCGACTAGGTACTCGCAAGTCGCTTAAGCGATGGCATAGGTATGACTTTCGGCTGCCGTGGTAGCGAGGAGCATGTCTTCGAACGATTCGGCTCCAATGCAGCATTGCCACTACCTCTTCCTCTTTTTGTTCTTTACTTAGTTGTTGCATTGCAGTCTATTCGGACCATCACGATAAGAGATGAGAAACCGATGTGAAGTTGTAGTTATAAAACCGATGTAAAGTCATGGCTATGCTGTCCCGTTTTATAGGGTTTGGTCCCTATGGCTAGAGCGATTAGAGACCTTAATCATTTAAGTAATGCGAAGTTTTATGAAACCCAGCGAACAGTGTGTAACAGCAATGTTGTAGTTACAATTACAACAGTAACACTTCAGTCCGAAGTAACAGGACGATCTCGATTGTAAATAAGTCTCGAGCTGTCATTAAGTACCAGCCGTGACCCAGTCGCGCTGGACTTTAACTTTATAGCGCTATCAAAAGCATCCTATATCTTACAACACATCCATCGCATTAAATTGCCGCTTGAGTGTTAGTGTAATACAACTATCACTGAAGCTACTAAAATCATCAACATCGTTACCAATAACATCTATTTCATCATTATTAGATACCATCAACTTTATCTGTCTTGCAATATTTCTTTGCATGTATTCTGCAATGCATGGTACACATGTAATTTTTATAACAACGCAATAATATGGAACCATCGAGGTTAGGTATGTGATGAAGTAAATGGAAGGTAACAATCTGTAATAAAATGTAATAAAACATCGCAGTCCTATATTTCAACGACCAGGCTGGCGCTGTGGTACAGAGCTCGGATAAGCGGAGCATGTTACGCCAGGGGTCGCGGTTTCGAATCCCGCCTTGGTCATGGATGTTTATCTATGTATTATATGTATTTTTATAGTAAAAATCTTAAATATATAAAATTTATAAAACATATTAAATATATTTCCTTTGTCTAGTACCCGTAACATAAATCCTTACGGTACTTGCTACGGCTAGACTAACGTAGAGTGACAAGTCCACAGATATTATTATTATACAAGGTTGATAAAAACGAGAGGCATTAAATGAAACCACATATTTAGTGTTTCATTTTCAGGCAACACAACAAATATCAGATCAATCGGAGCAATAGTTTAGCCACAGGATTTTTTTAAAGATTTTCTCACTACGTACACGCTGTTCCGCAACTGATCGTCGACTATGGCCGGCCGGGGCGGGGCATTCACCTCGTACTCGCTGTGGCCGCCTGGTACAAAACATGATTACATTTTTTAGCTATTTAACTTGTGTGAAAAAAATATTTTCGTATACTTGTCATAAACTTTTTTAATACTTTCGGATTAACTGTAGGCACTTATAGCATAATATGTGGTTTAATTTAATACCTCTCGCTTTTACCAACGTTGTTTACTTGTTTGTTTTGTCTATACTTTAGGCCGTGTTGACAACCAAGGTCTGATGATGGAGCCAGTAGACATTGAAGCTCTACTTTTTTTATAGAAAACCCTTCAAACGAGGTGTCACAACAGCAAGTGATGTGTTGGTGTCACTGTTGTCTTGACGGAGAACTAAACATAAATTGACATATTTATTCATGTGAAAAAAAAATACAATCACCGTAGCATTTACAATTTAAAAATTACACATTAATCAGATAAATATCACCCACAATTGGTAACATGTGTACTCGTATACTATATTTATGATATACTCAGTATGTTTTGACTGTCTTATTACACCGCCTAACACCTAGGACATATGTTTCTATATCCCACGCTCACAATACCGTATTCACAAGCTAGCAATATATAAATAAACGCGTAACCCATGATGACCACATAAAAACAGCATCCATTACGTTCGATTGGCTACTTATTATACTGACGCCTATAATGTGTTAGCTAGCCACAGTGGTCGAGAGTACAACGCTAAATCTTAATAAGTGTGACATTAATACTATAATAATTATAATTAATATTATGCTAGATTTATGTCACGTCAATATAATAGTTGTCCGTATATTTCTCAAAGGCTTCTAGACGGTGTATCCGATTGTGTTCGTTAAGGTTTTATAATATCTGTGATTTATTATGCGGCTATTAAATGCAGATGTTAGTTTGAATGTTGTTTAATATTCATAACTGTTTGAGAAATTAACATGAAATAAAACTACATTATGAACGTTGGTTAAAGATTTTATTTCTTAAGAAATGTGTAATCTGTTCTAGCTATTTGATTGCTAGAATTTAATGGCTAAGAAAGTAACGCAAACAGAGTAAAAAGTGCTACGATGTATTGCAGCCGAAATGGGCCGGTATGACCGGGGAGAACCCCTCGCGAGCAAATTTCGTGCGGTGTATGAGTATTCGTTGGCCAAAGGCTCAACGCATCTGTACAACGTTTGTGCGGATGTCCATGGACGTAGGTAGTCATGAAAACGGGTCCGACTGTTCGTTTGATCCCCTGTACTAAAATAAAAACAAAAATCGCACTCCAGCTGATCTGTCAGTGTCGGGACTACACATTCAGAATGTAGAAGATACACAATGTCAGAACAGAGGCGAGACAAAAAAAATATTTGACAAATGTCAAAATTACTACAAAAACACATATTATATGACTTCTTCATTAGTATGTAATCGGGCCGCTATGGCCTCTTACTAGCGTAAAATAATTGTCTCATATGTACTTCATCTTCTGTCTCTTTTCTTTTTCGATGATTGGAACTTAATTTGAATGTCTCGCTCCCACGATTTGTTCATCTTTCACGTAGTGAGAACAATTCTAAATCTATGGTCAGGACAGAGAGCTTACTGACGGACGAGCAGTAAGTAGTATCTTCGGGCCTTTGCCCAGTGACGGGTCATTTTCATCTATGAACTTATCTCCTTCAGAAGAATAATTCATACGCGTATGTATTTTAATTAATTTATTAATTAGTACCTGCCCCTACCGCGTTAAATGGGATAGCCAAGGGCGCCATTTAGTTACCTCGGGACAAAACGTATTATTATATAACTCCAGAGTGTAACTGACCTACATATTGTGTACCCTACCTATAACCTACGCCAAATCATGATTCGTTCTGTACCTTTTACGTGAAAGAATAACAAAGTTACCATCATACAAATTTTCGCATGTATACTATAAACAGTTTATTTAAAGTCTCTTTCAATGAACGCTAGGACTATTCTCAGCTATATACAATCTGAATGACATGTAGTGACTAGGTATGAAAAACTTTCTATACGTAGTTCCATCTGTAGAAAGTCCATTATGAATGAGATGCTGATGATGATCGCTGGAGATGCGAGAGATTATAAATAATAGCTCCAGGCGTTTGGCATACGCTCTCGTACGTAACAGCGGCGCGACGTAACCATTTTTACGTAAATCGCACACTTCCAGCGGTGTCGATCACTCACCTCGCACACCAAGCAGTCAAGGTCGAATATAATTTATTACACGACACACTGCTTATTGATTATTAATATCTAAAAACCATATTTGTAGCTAAACTGCAACGTATTACACAATTTAGGAATTTATATACTTTGTGGCAAAACATTTGCAAACTGAGAGGTGAAATACGTGTCTAAATCAGAATTTTACGTCACAGTCACATTTCGAAAAAAAAGGGCCTTTGAATTCATTGTATTTAATCTTTTTTGTTCATTTGGAGCAACAATAATTAAGCTTGTTCATCATATAAGTAGACGACTAAAATGAGTTTAGCAGACATGAACGTACAAGAAAATCTAATCAATGCTGTACATCGGAATTCGCAAAATGGGACTTTCAGCTACACACCATAATGCACAAATTCCGTTATCGCGTAGACGAGACGCAATGACAAGTTTTTTTTTTAAATCAATCTCTTGGCAATGGTCGTATTTTAATACAAGATGAAACAAAAGGTGGTGTTAGAGAATGTCTTCTTAAAAATAAAATACGAGAGGACGAGTCGTCCGCCAACTATCTGTCGCGGTTTGGCGTTCAAAATAGATACCGATGGTTCGGCTTTAGCAGACAATATGTTTAGTTACACGCACGGTCTATTCCGAGAACGAGGGTATCTTTGATCTGTCCACATTACTGCTTATTATTGCGTGTAACGACATCAATTCACATCGCATCTATGTAATTCTTGTCAAGACAACACAGTTTTTCCGTATATGGCGAATTACAATCTAATTTTAAGATTCTACTGCAAGTAGATTATAGTATAGTTAATAGTAGTTTTAGCCAACGACTTTCAATTTACTGTAATATATTATTTTAAAATGTCCAACAGCCCCAGGGAGTTCCTTTTTTTCAACTGTTATAAAAATGAGAAAGCGTGATTTATTTTCAATATTCAATCCAACGTATTGTTTATTACGATGTAACATTCAAATACATTTCCATTTAAAAAACTAGAGATTATCCAACACAGGTGTCGGTCATAAAAAATGTTATTTGTCCCAGCATGCCATAAAAATATATCATGCGAACTTTTCGACTTTTTCGAAATATATTTAACTATCGGGAATAGCGTATTGTGTCAATGAGGACAAATTTAGAAGCAAGTGATTGATCTCTTCAGCAGCTTTAACCTGAACCGAGATGAAGATTAATATCCAGCTAACTAGTGTAACAAGCCAGACGAGTATTCCCCACGTGCTTCGACTGTCAATTAGCTATTATTTTTAGCGAAAATTAATATGTTGAGTTACTAACACGGCCGTGCCCACTCAATACAATGTTTATTTCAAAAGAACGCACTACTGTCGTTGGGAGAGATGCGTCCCGATAGATAGATGAGAGTTATAATATTTAATTTAACTATTATTATCATGGCCAGAGGGACACTTCAGTCCCATGGTCTCCGTCTCTGACGGTCGTGGAAAATAGAAAATCATCCCATGGCATTCCATAGGAACATTTTTTCGGGATAAAAACTATCCTATGTGTTAATCCAAATTGCTCTCAATGTGTGTGCCAAATTTCATGAAAATCAGTTCAGCAGTTTTTGCGTGAAGGAGTAACAAACAATCAAACATACAAACTTTCGCATTTATAATATTACTTAGTAGGATGTTAGTTTCATTCTTATGAAAAACTAACGTGGAACATAAAACAGTCTCTATAATACAACTACGATATGCTGTAGGCCGTTCATCCCATGATCAAAATAAACGCGAAATTGTTTTTTTTATTTCGCATTCATGTCTAAACGTCTAGACAGATTTTACAAATTTTTGTACAGAGATAGATGTGTCTTCTGACAGGTTTTTTTATTATGGTATAGGGGGGCAAAAAAGCAGTCGGAGCCATTTTCATGACTCCCGACGCCCATAAGCATCCGCATAGAGGCTATACAGATGCTGCTTAAACACCGCACGAAACGCGATTGCACAGCTGTCATTTTACGCCGGTCTTGTGTAAGCTAGAGGTACCTTCCCGGTCGTTCCGGCCTAATTCGGCTGAATGCAAGTATGCAGTGTGGCACTACCTATTACTAAAGGGGGTTATAAGATTATTTTATACAAAATAGCGATAAAATATTACCTGCGGACAAAAAGCAATTTCACTATATTTAACTAATTCTTGTTTATTGTTCTTACTAAAAATCTAACTTAAAAACCATATTATTTAGATATTCGAGATAAATAATTGTACTACAACATTTATAACTACAACGTTTGAAAAATCTTGCATACAATAAAACACGTATATGCAATAACAATGTTTGTGAAAAATCACACCTCGTAAAAACTGTTGTAAGATTAGGAAGGTGAGATACGTCGTCGGCCGCGAATATAAATTATTTAAATTTTTTTGTGAACATATTTTAAATGGCTGCAGTCAGTTTGAAGAAATTACATAATGAAAATTTGGTTTGGGAGCCTCATACAACGGCGATTGTATCAAACTTATTGCAGAAGAACGAGTAGATACAAGAAGATGTAAGGTAAGACATACTGACCTATGAAAAGGTCATAGGCGTGAGTCATACCTCTAAAAGAAAGACGAAGGACAGAGCCGAACGGAAGTAGCTTTTCTCCAGATTATTATCTATGCTAATGATTATTACTACATACACATCCGTTTTCATTTATATAAATATGCTCTTAAATTTTTTGGAGCCATTTTCATGACTGCCGAAGTCCATACACACCCGCACAGAGGCTATACAGATGAGTTGTCCTCCATCCTCCTCACTCCTACATGGGCCACCGGCTACGTATACATCGCACGAAAAGCGGCAGCACAGACACTTTACGACAGAGTCGTGTAAGCGAGAGGTACCTCCCCGGTCATGCCGGTCCACTTCGGCTGCATGCATCATACGTTAAGATCCATCAAGGCGTTTAGTATGTATCAGGGAACCAAGAAATCTACATACACATAGATTATCATATTCCACACATTTCTTCCGAGGTTGTCGGTTAAAACAATGTTACCAGGCTATAGTGTCTTAGGCCATGTTCAGATGAATAGTTTTATGCGCGAGTCGCGTCGTTCTGGACGCAACGGCGCCCGACACACCGAGAACCCGCGCGTTTCACGCGCGGAATCGCGTGCTAGATAGTCGCACCTAGACGCGATGTATCCTAGGAACAAGCGAGTGGACTCGCGTGTAAAACGCTTTGTCTGAACAGGCTCAGGTTAGAATATTCATCACATTAGAATAACTCGTGCTGGAAACCGGTTGAGAGATTATTAACATTCGCTAATCCACTGCCGGATGCTATCATATTATATATATTGGCTCAAGTTTAAGAAGACAATGAATATTAAAATTTATAGTTGGATTATTAAAATTTTACGCACCAGCCGCTTGGCGCTGTACGAATTGGGGAACATTTACCGCAGTAGAAGATTTATAACATTGATATTGAAATGCAAACTTATTTATCTTTACGGAACATACATTTTCAAGCTTTCACTTATGTCGGTACTCCCGGAATCTCACTTTCAGTTTTTTTAATAGGCTCGTATTTTTTGAAGTATTATATTATATTATAGAGATGCGTTGCCCTTCTTCATTCTTGCTTTTTATGGGCCACCGGATACTTACTCGCCGCATGAAACGCGACAGTATAGCTGTCACTTTACGCCGGTATCGTGTAAGCTAGAGATACTTCCTCGGTCGTGCCGACCCGATTCGGCTGCCGGAGTCTCCGCGCACTAAGAGCATCTAATGAAGCTGCATTGAGCTTTTCAAAAAAGCTCTTTTGCTACTATTTTCTCCGAATTGGGGCGACTCAATTCAGCTGCTATGCAGCGTACCGCTACCTCTTACTACATTAACTACAATCTATTATATTTCGCGAACCTCGATCGCGGGACTCATCCGCCATTAATCTCGCCCGCGTGAACACGGCGCGAACAATACCGCTCATACAATAGAATCACATAGAAGCCCAGTCTTGATATCGCGAAACCCGCTCCCGGTCCACTGCCTCCGCGAGCTTTCGCGGCACGCGGCGCCTCCTATATATATTTTGTATTGACATTTTTTGACAGGTGAATGTGGTCTTAAAAGTTGCATTTAGTAACCTTGAGATTTTCATTATAATTATACATAAATGAAAATATAAAACCAAATACTCCTAAACGGTTTTGCAAATGTTATGTTGTGAAGGTGGTTGTAGGCCAGAAAAAAAAGATATTTTTAAAATAAGTTTTTTTTTATAGTGGCAACACTCTCGGGTATAATAAGTATTTACACGGTTTCCATACAATAATTATAAAATGGCTCGTAAACTCATGAGCATATGATGTCATGTAAGTAGCCACTGAACTGTAAATACATATTGATATTCATACAAGGTTTATGATCTTTGAAATGGAAGTCATCCGTCTATGGGCGTCAGTAGTAATGAAATTTTCACCGACTGCTCGTTTGCAATCTTATACCATAAAAAAAAACAATATAGTAGTAACTTATAATCAAGTAAGTAAATTTACTAAATTTCTGTTGTATAGCGTATGTACGGATGTCTATGGTCGTTAGTTGTCTTGAAAATGTCACCGAGTACTAGTTTGCCCCCATATACAATTTTGAAAAATGTGTGTGAATTTTGAAAAATGTCGGCCCTCAATGGGCTTACCCATTGAGGGCCGATTGGCGATGTACACGCACACATTGAAAACCGCTCATTTGTATGAAAATAAACTACTCTATATTGTACCTACTCTGATAATAATGTCACACAGCGTAAATAAGTCGGTAGAATGTTAGGAGGTACGTCACGTTCATATCGCGTTTCTTGAGGTTTGTGAAAGCTCGATAATAGTTAAATAAATAGTTGTGGAAGGTGAAGAAGAACAACGTCAGACAGGACGGTGTACTAGGGAGAGAGGCACTACAAGAGTATATTACTGATGTTTACAGGCGACGGTAACCAAATGCTTTGCCCCTATAGTACAAGAAATAAAGTACCAACACGTCTTAAAACACAATGTCAATAAGAACTCAACATGTGTTTGTAAATATAAAATCTATAAATAAAACTACATTGAAACTATTCTCGAGCTAATAAAACTAAGAACTGGTATTGCTGCTCACCGACCACTCTAGGAGTCACTTTATTTTTGTTGAATCAACAGCAGTAGAAAAAGTTCACTCGCCGTGGGAACAGCCACCATCAATCCAGATACAATCGACCAAATCGATCAATGGATGTATTCTAATGGTACATTTGAAAGGAATAACGACACTAGTTCATGTTACAACACTATAGTAATAAAAATTGTAATAATTGTGAGTACGTATAGATTTCAAAAGGGTAAGGATGTCTAGCCTTAATCACAGTAGGTATTATTTATTACTCAATGACCTCTACATAAATGGATGTCATATGTTTACGCGAGTAGTCATTATAATAAAGCTACTTTAACGGAATTTATGGAGGTTCAACTATTTTACAATACCTAAGTTTTAGATGTCTGCAATAACCATGGCCATATGACTGATGTGTCAGACGAACTGTTGTCAAGTTGTTAAATTAATTACCTATTATTATAGTTCAAATATTTGCTGCAGGCATCCAACTAGTATTATTAAATATAACAAACAAACTTAAAGCTGTTAAGTCCTGCATTATTTGAGGAAAAATAATGCAACAAAGCTGGTGCTTGGTTTTTTAAATTTATTTAATTTGATAACAAAAGCGCAAACCCGAATTGTTGGGAAATAAAATATTTCCAGAGGCGGGACATTATTTCTTGTATTTGTCATCACTGTTAAATATGATTAGGCATTAGGTATTAATTATTATTTTAATTGGAATTGTAGACTAAACTTGTTAATTCGCAGACCAACACATCTCTATCTCTCTCATAATAAAGTAAATAAATCTTGGCTTTTATTATTTGTCATTCATGATACAATTATACATTAATTGCTTCCATTAAAGTTTAATAAACTCATATAATGGTCACTGAATCCTTTATTATTCATGTATCATACCTATTACCTACCACCGTAAATGAGAATCAATACCTTTACACCTCTTTTAGAATGCTTATTCACACAGCCACGGTTTTAATGCTAGCAAAGTTAGTAAACATTATTCATAGCTTGTATCTATATTATATTTTAAGAACTACTAAAACAACTTCGTTAAACAAAAATGAAGAGTAAACACAAATATTGTTTTCCATTTCAAAGTTGTACATAAAAATAACGATTCACAGTCGGTAGAGTTGGTGAAGTGACTCTACAAGTAACGATATTATTTACGCTAATGCAGCGGGTTATTTCAAGTTAACACGAGGCACTCAACTTGGGTCGTAATGTGCATTGTGTAATGATTTACATAATGTAGAGTACGCTCGAGTACGTACCTTAACTCAAGTGCTCATTGTACTGCCGGCTAATAGAGAAATTTTGGTACTTTTCATTTAATAAATGTACCACTTTTTATTGCTTTTCTTTAATTAAAAGAACAATGTTTGATTGTTGTATTCGATTCACATAAATGTTAGGTAGGTTTTTACCATAACATACGATTCTATTAACATTATGTATTTTAATTACACATATTTTAATTTTCAAATATTAAGAATGTTTACAATAAATAATAACATTGATTTTAAATTTTTAATTATTAACCATCAATATACAATCAAATATATTTGTATCCAATCTAATCAATAAACACGACCAATCATTTGTAAAGCTGCTATCATGCCATTGCAAATTTAAGAAATTTCACGTAAAAACTAATCCGCATTAGTCGATAAAATAAGATACTTCAAAAATGAACTTTAAATAATATTTTTAGGTACAATGGGACAAGTATATTTCTTTACAAATAATAGTCGCTATATTATAGTAAATTTTAATGAAGCATGTAAAGAATTGCCAATGATATCGCCGTATAATGAACACATTAATCACAGTTGAATGTTTTCTTATGGTTTATTCGAAAACGTAGAGTAAAATTTATACGTTACTCATTCATACGAATACAAGGGTTCTTGTACAAAATAATACTTTATAGAGCTTCAAAAATTTTATAATTTACTTTGTTTAGAATATTTTATTAAATTAATAGTCACTATATTAAAGCAGAAAATAATAAAACATACAAGTGCAATGTGTAACAGATATATGCATAACAGTCGAATGTTTTTTTCTTTATTCGAAAACATAGATCTACTCATTTATCTCAGTGCCTACGTGGTTTCCAACAAGATATTGTAGTGTAAAATAATAGTTTATAGATTTCTAAAAAACTGCACATTTCTGCCCATTTTTACGAAAACCTACACACGAACTCCCAATGTATAATGAACATCATCTATTAAAGAAAACATATTGGAGATTGATGTCGCGATAACTGTCTCTACTAAATGCTCTACAAATTGAATTAAAAAAATGATGTCTAATTTAAACATGTTTTTCAGTATCGTAGTAAACGTTGCAGATTTTTGAAACTATTTAACAAAGAGCAAAATGTATTTATAACGGGAAAATATTCCTAATATTATTGCACAAGTGTAGTGTATGTCATTACTCACTTGTTTTGGAGAGATTAAAATCCGTCAAACAGACGCGGTTTCGGCAGAATATGTCACAATCAGAACCACGTTCAATAATATAACTCACACTAAATAATCCTTCACTGTAATGTATAAATAAGACAAGTTGAAATAAGCGATTGAAATTTCAACGAAATATTATTTGTACGTAAATTTTCGCGGGAAATGTGGCCAAAGGTAGCACGTCTCTCTCGCGTCGTGGCTTTAAAGCAACTAAGGAACAGAGCTCAGTTCACCTGCAATGCGTGCGCTGTCGGTGCGAAAGGGACGGTACAATGTAACATATATATGCGGGTAGATAGAGAGGGATATACGCACACGTGGTTGCGCCCCCCTGGGGTAAAGCCGGTTTCAGGAAAGGGGCGCGTTATTACAAAGCTGCGAATGAAAGGTATTCGGCCTTATGAAACGACGGACAATGGGTACAGTTGGTGCCTTTTGTTGGCGTTGGAAATTCGACGCGACATTTCAGTAAACACTATCTGTCTTCGTTAATGAATATTGATGAAGAAGGACTCTGGTTCACTGTATTGTTTCTCGATAACTTGATGTACAAACTTTATGTTGTAAAAGTTTCGATTTCGACTATTTATTTTTTCATTTATAGTTTGTTTTACTTTTTCACCCCAAAGCTTTTATAATAATTATACCATTCTGAACTATGATTATGATTCTATTCAACACATTACAAACCCACAGAAAAGGAAATAGATCATTACAATAAAACAACTTTAACGGTTTTTATCGAGGTTTATTTAATTATTTTATTCGCCCGACGTTTCAGAAGCTTAACAGCAACCATGGTCACGGACGGACGGACAGTTTTATTATAATGAGTAATATTCGAGTAAACTTAAGACATCTTTATATTAATGCAATCATTTATAAGCGTACATTTCACAGGGAATTTAGAAGAACTTTGGTAGAGCGATATTGTGAATCTTGTTACGCCTGATTTTTTTGCAAAGGTTGAAAAATATTATGTAAAATATAATAAGAATTGTGATATTACGACGGATTGTGTTATAAATTGGATCCTCACCAATTTTATACATGCTCACATTTATGATCTTAACTTTTTGGCTGTAATTCGGTTAGATGATGAGATAGACTCATAACTTATGAAAACTCGTTAAAGAATAATGATTTAGTTATATAAATTAGCGGTGTTTTTGGCGTAAATGTCAACCTTATTTTTGTATTTTAAAAATAATATAACCAAAGGGCGAGCGAGAAGAGAGCGTACTTTACATATATTGTGTACCATTCACGTATCCCGTTGGCAAATATTATAATAATTTTAAAATAAAATAATGCTAAATATAATATATCTTATATGTGTTGATTATATGTTGGTAAAGCGATATAATGTGCAAAACACAACAAAGTGTTGATTCGTGCAGAGGAAATCGAGTAAGAGTTGTTTTTTTTCGTAAATATGTACTTTTAATTTATAAATTTTATAATCTTACGTTTGATGTAACATTTGTATTTTATTTGATCCTTAATTAGCTACTCTAATGTCATATCATGTGGACTATTGAACAGATCAGGCAGTCCAATATAAATTTACGTGTCAGCGTTTGTAACCAAACTCCTCCCAAACCTCAAGACCAATATATATGACGACAACCGGCTGGCGCAGCTCGGATGAACGGAGTATGTCGCACCAGGGGTCGCGGGTTCGAATCCCGCCGACGACATGTATCTATATGTTATATGTAGGTATTATTATTATTAAATCAAGCCCTTTATCTGCCACATTGTTGAGCAAAGGCTTCCCCCTATTTTTCCATTTTTCTGTGTTCAGAACTGTATATATTTATATGTAGGTATACTATAATAAAAATCTTAAATGTATAACATTTCTTAAACTATATCTTATATATTTCCGTTGACCCGTAACACAAGTCCTTACGGTCTTTAGCACGGGCCTAGACTAACGTACACTACCTTTGATTATATACACGTCTTTTCTATGTGTATTCGTTATGTCTGAGAATCGTATTCGTCGCACAAAGTATATTCCATTTACTCTGATATTTTCCCGGAAAGGATCTATTTGCGGATGCGACCGCGTAGATAAAAGTGACGCAATGGACGTGACGTAATATTAATAATAATAATTGTAAATGCACGATATTAGTTAGACATTTCAAATAATGAGGCAAATAAACATATTGATAGCAACAATGACCTCATCAATAGTCCTGCATCCTGTATTTAATTAGCAAAAGTAATAAATATAGAAGTAACGATAACATCAAGTACTCGGAGACGTGAGATCATCGGAGTACACCTGATCGTGACTTCTGGCAGATGATGCAATGATTAATACCTTCTTTATGTTCCGTTTAAGGGCACGGAGTGTAACTAGTTACTGCAAGGCTGTGGGATTTATAAATACGATATCTTAACGCTTCTGAATGTAATATCATATTCAGTAAATATTGAAAGATTTTTTGATCCTATAAAGTGGCAAGCGAGCAGTCAGAGTTATTTTCCTTACTACCGACGCCCATAGACATTAGCACAGAGGCTAGTCCGATGCGTTGCCCTTCATTATACTTCCTCCTGCATGGGCCGCCGGCTACACACCGCACGAAATTCGACAGCACAGCTGTCACTTTACATACTGAATGTTATGGCTTTTTATGGGATACCTAGAAAGTCACGTCAATAGTGAACAGAGATTTAGCATAGCCGTACTTTACCCTCGTTAGGACATCCGGATTTTCACCAGAATAAGTCTTGTAAGGTACATCGGTCGTGCGTGAGCGGTCTACAAGCCATATAGCGCTACACTATTCCTATCCCATACATTTCTATTGTATGTAATTCTGCAGATTATATATTTAATTTTTTTGTGTTGCAGAGTCCAAGTATTTCATAAATACACAAGCCTACCTAATATATAATTCTGTTTTGTAGTTACTTTATCGGTTTTAACAGGAAAAGTACTAGTGAAAACATACCTATATCTTTGCTCGACGTTTCGGCCGGGTTACACGAATCGTGGTCACAAACCGACTCGTCTCTCAGTCTCAGTCAGCTCGTGTTATAACGCGTAAAGTAACTACAAAATGTGCAACAAACGCGAAAGTCTAAATAATAATAATACTAGCTTCCGCCCGCGGCTTCGCCTGCGTGGATTTTGGACTTCAAAAATGATTCAAAATTTTAACTTATTATGTTATTCTGATATGAAAGCTATATTACTGTAAAGTTTCATGAAAATCCGTTCAGTAGTTTTTGTGTGAAAGAGTAACAAACATACTCACAAACTTTCGCATTTATAATATTAGTAGGATTATGATTAGACAAAATAATCGTAGCATAGTTTTGCTTGTGCACATGAAACAATAATTATTGGTAAAAATAACAACACGTCAGTTCCCTAATATATGCGGAGCGTACATAGTGCCATATATCACTTTTAAATTATTATTTACAGTCAAATTAGACTTGATCGGAGAAATGCTGATGATAACAGTGTGACGTAGCAGTGGCGTCTGAATATATAGGGGGATGGTCGCCGCACACTTATCAACTCGGAACGGGATCGCAAACGCCGCGCCTAAAAAAGCGAAGACGCTACGATTACGTTACATTTCCCATTAGTGTACGTTGCAGTATGAAGTTTCATACAAAGAATACTAACCGGCTCGAGGTGATACGGTTACGATCCCTTTCCGAGTTGATAAGTGTGCTGCGACCATAACTTGGGGAAATACCACGCGCCCCAGCCTAAAAAGGGCTCCTGATCAGAAATGAGCCTCTTGAATGTACAAGTTATTATATTGCAAGGTTTGGTATTATAATATCTTACGAAGATAACCTAGTGTGTATCGAGTAAGTTAGTAAACTTACTCGATACTTACTAGGTTATCTTCGTACACACTAGGTTATTTTAGGAATTTAGCCAAGATCAGTAATGCCTTTTTTTATTTTAGCATGGAATAAAGACGGCGGCGGCATTGGCACAATACATTTACTTCATCACGAATTTACTTTTTTTTAAGAATAAAAATGAATCGAAATTATTTAAACCGTCGCAGTCTTATAGATGGGTCCAAAGGATTGCGACGGTTTAAATATTCTCGTTTATTTTTAAGACACGTAATTATTACGCTGTGGGTACGACTGAATTCGCAGCAAAAACGTATTTTTTTTTTTATCGTAATGAGGCAAAATATTTATAATAAGATGAAAATATTTGTATAATTATGTATTTACTGCGTACAGTATGCTGCGTGTCGTGTGAAGTATTTGCTGTTTTATAGTATATGGAACAAACGAATACTCGGCTCACCTAATGCTAAGTGATCAGCGCCCACGGACATCAGCAAACTTTTATTTCTTTTATAATATGCTGTTCTGTTACGTTACGGTTTTTAACTTTACGGATATGCCGTTCTTTGTTTTTGGATTATGGCATTGCTTTAGTAAAAGTAGTTAAGGAACGCTTGTGTGGTAAGGGATATTACAAAGTAATAGATTTTATGATCGATACCACACCTTGGGAATAGTACCCTCCTCCCAGGCTACTCTATACAAAAATAAATGTAAATTATATATTTTTTTAATGTATATAAATGAAGAATGTATTATGAAGAGTGTATAATGAAAAAATGAATGAGGCCCGCTGAGTTTGTTTCGCCGGTTCTTCTCAGGACAGGGCTAGGGTTGAACCGGTGGTAGACTAAATTTTTGACGTTCAAAAAGCAATTTTTCAAATTCTATTTTGAATAAAAATATTTTGATTTTGATTTGATTTTGATTTTGCTTATACTCTGCCATAAGACAAGACGCCTGATATTTTGTCCCTTGTACAAATAATAATGATCGCGTGCATTTAAGTAGATACTAAGTATTCCAACGGTAGACCACGATCGCGTGGTTAAAAACAGCAATGACACAATTGCGCTCGGAGAAGTATTGTATTGAAACGATCTAATGAATCGATAATACCGGTGGCGGCGCTAATTTATTGTAATTGTACAATAATTGTATTCACCTGCCGTGCAACTGGGGTGATAATGGATGTAGTGTTCAGTAGATACATTACATTATATGTTTTTGTGAGTGCAATGATGTTATTTTATACATTAACTTTACTAATGAAAGTAATGATTGACATTATATATTTATCGTCATTATACTTGATACTCTTTACCCGCGTCACCTTATAGCATCGTTACACCAGATTAGGGCGAAGATAGAGTGTCATAATATGACAAAACACTTCATTAAATTTAGAAAAATTAGATTGTTTATGATCTATAGAACCCACAAAGGTTTTATGGATGATTATTATGGCCATAGCAACAACTTTGAGCAACAACAATTATGCTTTTTTTTTAAACAAAACAAACTGTATGAAATGTGTATTTTGCCAAATACAAAATATGTTATATTTTAAAATCCGGTATGATCGTGTCAGACTGCTCCAAAACGGCATGACTATTCATATTATAAATAAAATAAATAAAAAAATATACATTTCTGCCTACCTCATTTTCCATAGATATATACTTACACAGGTCCACCTGGGGTGTAGCTAATTATATTATGACAGTGAAACTTAGATCTACAACAATTTTGTAAGAGGTAGTGCACACTGCATGCTTGCATGCAGCCGAATTGGGCCGGCACGACCGGGGTGGTACCTCTCGCTTACACGAGACCGGCGTGAAGTGACAGCTGTGCTGTCGC
>LUGF01000411.1:231176-259620 GCA_001625245.1 Calycopis cecrops
TTTTGATTTGATTTTGATTTTGCTTATACTCTGCCATAAGACAAGACGCCTGATATTTTGTCCCTTGTACAAATAATAATGATCGCGTGCATTTAAGTAGATACTAAGTATTCCAACGGTAGACCACGATCGCGTGGTTAAAAACAGCAATGACACAATTGCGCTCGGAGAAGTATTGTATTGAAACGATCTAATGAATCGATAATACCGGTGGCGGCGCTAATTTATTGTAATTGTACAATAATTGTATTCACCTGCCGTGCAACTGGGGTGATAATGGATGTAGTGTTCAGTAGATACATTACATTATATGTTTTTGTGTGTGCAATGATATTATTTTATACATTAACTTTACTAATGAAAGTAATGATTGACATTATATATTTATTGCCAGTTTATTTTACTTAATACTCTTTACCCGCGTCACCTTTTAGCATCGTTACATCAGATTAGGGCAAAGATAGAGAGTGTCATAATATGACAAAACACTTATCATTAAATTTAGAAAAATGAGATTGTTTGTGATCTATAGAACCCACAAAGGTGGATTTTTATGGATGATTATTATGGCCATAGCAACAACTTTGAGCAACAACAATTATGCTTTTTTTTTAAACAAAACAAACTGTATGAAATGTGTTTTTGCCAAATACAAAATATGTTATATTTTAAAATCCGGTATGATAGTGTCAGACTGCTCCAAAACGGCATGACTATTCATATTATAAATAAAATAAATAAAAAAATATACATTTCTGCCTACCTCATTTTCCATAGACACAGGTCCACTTGGGGTGTAGCTAATTATATGACAGTGTAACTTAGATCTACAACAATCACCGCTTGGGATTTTTTTTTTATGGTATAGGAGGGCAAACGAGCAGTTGTAGCCATTTTCATGACTACCGACGCCCATAGACATCTGCATAGACTACAGATGCGCTGCCCCCCTTTATTCTCCCACCTCCGTGGACCACCGGCTACTTACACACCGCACGAAACGCGACAGCACAGCTGTCACTTCACGCCGGTCTCGTGTAAGCGAGAGGTACCTCTCCGGTCGTGCCGGCCCAATTCGGCTGCATGCAAGCATGCAGCGTGGCACTACCTCTTACAAAAAATAAACGTGGATTTGAAACGATATTACAAAATCTACAGAACCAACATGGCTTATGGTCAGCTAATTAAAAATTAGTGGGTTGACGTAATCACGCTATAAGAAGAAACGCTTTTAAATTAATATTACTTATTGCACAGAATCCTGTATATTGTGATATGTCATCCGCTGCATCCATATGCATCAAGATGACATGAAGGTTGTTAACATGAAATAAGTATGACGCATCAATAGATGAATTAGCCATTTCGATTTTATAGGGAATCTACTTATTAAATACCGGAAAATGAAAAAGATATGGTAGAGCTTCAACAATTCTTAGAAAGTCACAGGCCTGGTAGTAGATATGCTGTTATATATCTTCCAAAAAGTGATTCAATGAAAGATGCTCTCTGTTTGAACAGAAAAATGCTCAGACCTGTAGCGCGATGTATACCGGATGTGTGCAAATAACGTCAAAGGCGAAAAACGTAATGGCGGTACAGATTCCACAAACACATTGTCTTTAGAAATGATGAATATGAATTATTTTAAGCTTTCACGATTTGAGTTCATATTTATATACTGTACCTAAACGGGTCTTAATCGCGTTATAAAATCGAAGTATTTATCTCGACTCTCGACGTTTCGGCCGTAATGCAACGGCCGTGGTCACGAGTAGACTGATGATAAGACGTAATGGCACGCTGCATGCATGCATGCAGCCGAATTGGGCCGGCACTAACGGGGAGGTACCTGGCGCTTACACTAAACCGGCCTAGTTACAGCTGTGCTATCGCGTTTCGTTTGGTGTGTAAGTAGCTGGTGGCTCATGGAGGGGTAAGGAGCAAGGAGGACACCGCATCTGCTCAAATAGGCTCCGACTCCTCGTTTGCCCTCTTATACTATAAAAAGATATATCTGACTCTATTCATATAACGATGTTTCAAGTTAGCGCGAATATTACTCACTACAGTAAAAATATTTTAACGGATTTTATCGCAATGTCGCTCTTGTTATATAACTAAACAAACCGCGGCAAAAATCGTCAAAGTATTTTATTGCACTCACTCTAGTTTATCTAAAATACTGTTGCAGATATCGCACTGATATTATAAATGTGAAAGTTTCTTTATTATATGGATGTTTGTCCGTCAATCATGCCGAAACTACTAAACGGATTTTGATACAATTCGTAATACAGATAGTGACTTAGATTATAGGATACTTTTTATTTTTATTTCCTGGGATAAAGCAGGGAATCATAGGAAAGTCAATCAAAGTCAGTCAAAGTTTAAAAGAATATCTTCAGTATATTTTTAACATTTTTGTCAGTTTGTCTGTATGTATGTCCTGGCTAAACTAAAAAAGTACTGCATGGATTATCATGCTATCACCTCCGGGGAAAGAGCTGTGAATCATTCATTCGGAAGAATTGAGAAACTCTATTTTTAAAGACCGAAATCCACGCAGGAAAAGCTGTGGGAGGGGGCTAGTTCTTTTTATATGTATATTTTATAATATCTTAAACTTTAATAAATAATAACATTTAATACAGCTAAACATAAGGGTGATTAAATTTTTTAAATATTTTTTTGTTCTATCGTTGTTTTTAAGCTTTTGTTCCTCCTGAATTTAAAAATAAATAAATTAAAAAAACGTAATTACAACGTAATTACACTGATAAACCAACCGGAGCGAAGTAATTTATATCTGCAGTCATTACCGAATTCTCAAAAACAAGCAATTTTTCCGAACAACTTCACGCGCTAAGTGATGTTTTAAATACTGTATTTTTCAAGGTCTATACGGTTCTCCACGTTTCTGGGAAGGGTTGGAGCCGGCAGTAGACACCATATATACTTACTCATTGTTGTCGTTTAGTAATAGGTTAAAATTCATCTGTAGGCCCCATACTAAAAAAAAAACAAAACAAAAAAAAGGCATCGTGTCTGCAAGACATCTAGCTTTGTGGATGTCTATGGGTGGCGGTAGTCACTAACCACCTGCTCGTTTGCCCCCAATAATATAAAGAAAAATCTATTTAATCTAATTGTTTCTAACTACATTTAACGATATCGCTTAAACATAGTTAAAATATTTTATCTACACTAATGTTGTAACATTCTACTTATGTTACCAATACTTGACTTATAATGACTACTGTTATAGCTCAGACAACAAAAAACTCAATTTAAGCAATTTGACATGATGTTATAATATCCAAATCGATATCGTAAAATCTCATTATAACACTGTGTGAGAGTGAGAGGGAGAGAAAAATGGTGAGAGAGACGTATGTCAAAATCCTTAACAGCGCGCACTCGCTCCTGATTGGCCCAGCTTGTGCTGCAGCTGCGCTCTCATTGGTTAGATTTTGATGGCGACAAATTCACTGCACTGCACAATGTTTTATTAATTGATTAATTCTATTAGTCAGTATTAGCGAAAATCAAATAGTTTTAGAATTAATATTATAAAATAAATACATATTATTATATAAAAGTTAAACTGACGAGATACTGTAAAGTTAAATATTACAAGATATTGATATATTGTATTAGAGTAAACAACAAAGTTTTGTGTTTAATATTAAGTATAACAACTTGAATATGTTTTAGCAAGTTTTAGTGTTTATACCGGTGTGGACAAGTGTTATTAAGATAATCTTAATGTTTGTACCATAACTTAATCAAGTGTTTGTGTCCTGTGGAAGAGCGGAGAATCCCACTACAGGTATTTATTTACTTAAAGGGTTTTCTCCAAACATTGTATTAGGCATTTAAGTTTTGCTCAAAGAAATAAATAACTTATTATTATTGTTATTATTAGTGAAGATAAAGTAGTGTATGCAACTGCATATAACACGGGTATTAAAACACTTGTTAACTATTTTGAAACTCGCTTTCGCTCGTTTAAAAAAATCCACTCGTGTTTTAATACCCTTCATTATATGACAGTTGCATAAACTACTATTATAGTACGGGTTGTAACGTTCAGAGTCTCAAACAAGTAATAGGTCAACTATATTGATATTTAAACATAATGTTTAAATATTTAATTTTTAACATTTTCGTTTCCAAAATGGATTTAATAAAATTGATCTTGTTCAATCGGGAACAACGATTTCACATTAACATGAAATGTTTACGACAAATAAAAAAAATATACAGGTTATTCAAGAAGAATTCAGTTAGTGTCAGACTAGTAAAATTTCGTATTTGTTACACAATTACCATTAATTG
Organism: Calycopis cecrops; assembly: GCA_001625245.1. Classification (NCBI taxonomy): domain Eukaryota; kingdom Metazoa; phylum Arthropoda; class Insecta; order Lepidoptera; family Lycaenidae; genus Calycopis; species Calycopis cecrops. The sequence goes on from LUGF01000411.1 coordinate 235,518, forward strand.
TATTGAACGTGCATTTTTTAGCACATGTACTTAACCTAAATCTGTACGCTCTGGCTCAAAACGGCAGATGCTATTTAGGATAAATTCACACTTATCCTTATTTAGCTATTAACTAACTCTAAATAAAGTGGTAAAGTAAACTGTAATAAACCCTAGTGGGTTTTTGATACACCGTATTATACAGTATATTTTTTACAACGGTTTTTGTTGTATAAATTAAACAATAATAAAAAAAAATCAGTAGATGGCATAGCAATACAGTAGTTTAACGCGTAAATAATTACACACGAACTATTATTTTCATAGTTCTTATTAGTAGTTCGTTATCCGGGATGCATCATGACCGCATATTGTTTTAGTTCTGTGAACAAGGGTCACTGTGTACATTTTACATTTATTGGAATAATTATTTGGAAACGAACCATCGGAGTCTTTGTTCAAGTGAATACCCATACTCTACTCAACATGGGTATTAAGGTATTCAAATTGTAAATATGTAAAATATGTAAAATACAATATGCGTATTAAAAATTTTTGACAGTCGATAACTGTCATGAGTCATTCGCATTAAGCGTTTTACAATTTTTTGAAGGAAAACTTCTATACGCGCACTTGACATGGGGACGGGAAATGAGCTGGCAAAAAAGCACACATCGAGCGAGGCCGATTTAAGTGAAACATTTTTTTGTATTTAAAAAATAAATATCATATGACATCTTATTTCATTGTGGCTACGGTAATGAAAATCAATAATTAAGTTTCACTTCAGTTGTGTGGTCTAAAGCACACACTTTTTTAATTTTTCACATATTAAAACACTGGCTATTAAGTATATTAGTATAGCAAATTTCAGATACCTACTTATTAATAGTGGGGAGGTATATATCAGTGACCGTGAACTTTAGGTCTCTGGGGGAGGCCTATCCTATAGGTCCAGCAGTGGATGTCCTCCGGCTAATGATGATGATGATGATAATTTATATCAGTGAGCTTGTCCCATCCGGATTAATCAACTTATCAATCAACTGATGCAACAATCGAACAGTAATCACTATGGACGTCAAAGATGATGAGATGCTAGATCTCATCCATTAAGATGTATTCGCACTATTAACAATAGCCTATACAGTACATGTACGCTCAAGACACCTCTCACAATTATTACTCTTGTAACAATGTATTTGCGCAACCGCCACGGTACACTGGTCCGCTGTTCAAAGTCAAATTCAATGTCAAAATGCTAATTCCATATCATTTCGACTTCATTATACGTAATCTTTGTCTTTACATTTCTTGCGGAAATTTGTTTGCCGAGGTTGTTTTGGAAATCGAATGTAACCTTTGTCTAAAGGTGAGTACAGACTAGTGGTCCGGGTTCGACTCCAAGTTCACCTCTCATAAATATAAGTGTGAAACTACCTTATGATAGGGGTGACAAGCCCGATTCGCCTGCAATCCAGCATACATTATTGATTTGATTAATAACTAATGTTCCACTGTTCCGATATATTGATATATTAGTTAACTACAACATGTCCGTTGCATATCTGCCTGGAGTATTGCATGACAGCTGTAACAGCTGATGCTTATCAAATGATGTATATGATATTCAGCAATTCAGAGCAGGCCGTAGCGGCCATGAGATGAGAACATCGGTAATTCTAGCTGACTTATTATACACTTTATATTGATTTTTCATCATAATATCATCTATATTATTGATACTATTGACCTAAAATTCATGACCTAGGATTTACCTATTTTTTTACGTATATACGGAGAGGATATATATGTATATTTCATCCTGACATACCACACTAAAGATTAGATGCATGCTTTCTTTGAAGATATAGAGTAGACATATTGTAATTAGTTAATTTTCACTCCATTACATTTTCTTACAGGAAACACCAAATACAAGACTATGAACATTCCACGGCGGGCGAGAAGGAATGGAAGCAATAAGATTAATGTTGAATTATTTAATAATATTATTTCATAGCTTCCAGCTATCTCATTTTACTCTCTTATATTGAATATTTTTACTAAGTAATTGTTATTATAATCATAATATCATGCAAATTAATTCACGGCAAAAAGTATTTCTGGCAAAACGTATTATTTTTGGATGGTTTTCGCTCAGACGTGCTTATAATATGGGAATTATAATTGATCGAACCTTTTTTTTTCTGTAGTTTAAGAGTTGAATTAACGTGGTTGAGGCGAGGTCGATGCGATATATGTGTGTACTCGCCGACAACGTTCGTAACAATGAAGTAAGAGAGAGGGTAGGCAATTGAAAAAAGTGTCTGTGTCATGATGACAAAGGACATGCTATGTTGGTTCGGTCATTTTCAAAGAAAGGCAGAAGGAAGGTTAACAAAACAGATATACATTCGAAGTCAATGGACGTAGGTTCTGGGGAGTTCAAGACTGACGTACCATGATCAGAGCGATGGTGGAGTCAAGAGCCTTTGCATCCGACGTGTGTGTGTGTGAGAATAATGTATGTGGAGGAAGCGGGGTAAATGTGTTTGTTAATGTGGCGCTCTGAACCTACTCTGTGCCTACCCTGTATGAGGAACTAGCGGGAAGATGTTTTTTGGTTGTTGTTGTAAGAGGGTAACTACCTCCACTCATAAATATCTGCGTAGAGGTCCTTCTCCTATGGTTTAAATGTCATTATTTATGGTTATAACAAAGAACTATTGGTCACTATGCTGTAGTGATTCTTGCCTTTCGGGGATGAGATGATCTGAGGACGAGTTTAATATTTTGCAATTGTTCGTTTAATTATACTATTTAATACGCGGTAATGTAATTGATGCATTATACCCGAATCATGCCGGCACGACCTAACTGTGCTGTCGCGTTTCGTTCGGGGGTCTGTAGGAGAATATGAGGCGTCTGTGGGGAAGTCGGGCATCAGTAGATACCAAAAGACCCCAGGTGTTCGTATGCCCACACAAACCCCATTGCAGAGCATTGGTGAAGGTGAACGCTCCTTCACCCTTAATGTTAAAAAAATCAGCGATAATGATGATAATATCCAAAGTTTTATTAGATGTCAGTATTGCCCGAAGTTGGTTCGCAGCGGAACGAGCTGTAAATATACGAATGTATTTATGAGTCTCCACTAGAGTTAGGTAACAGTTCCTAGTTAGCCATTCAAGGTATTGCGCGAGCGAGTTTATAAAACATGCTAAATTATAACAGCGCCCCCGGGTCGAGGCCATGTTTATTACGCTACATTACATGTCCGTTAATCATTTTAAAAGGATTTAGTAATGTCAGTGTCCCAGTGAGATCGCGTCGGTGAGAGGTAGTGCCGCACTGCATACATGAAGCCGAATTGGGCCGGCACGACTGGGGAGGTATGTCTCGTTTACACGACACGTAAAATGACAGCTGTGCTGTCGCGTTATGTGCGGTGTGTGAGTCGGTGGTCCATGGAGGTGGGAGGAGGAAGAAGCGCAACTCAGCTGTACAAACTGTGAATGTCTATGGACGTCGGTAGTCATGAAAATTGCTCCGACCGCTCGTAGGCTTCTTTATGCTATAAAAAAATAAAATAAAAAGCTGTATTAAGATGGTTAATTGTAACCGAATTGACTCGGCGTGGCGGTACCTCTGCACACGTTACGTGTGATTTGCTTGTGATTTCCCGGAGGCCAATTGGTGGAGAGAAAAAGAGAGAAAGAAATGTAACACATCTGCATTACAATAATGCAGACATTTCGAGCGTTGGTAGTCATGAAATGCTCCCAGTTTTCGTTTGTTCTCATAAACTATAAAAAAGACCGAAACTTCTTAAGCCCCCACGAAATAGCCCACTAAAGTACCTAAAATTTGTCAAGATAAGACTAGAGCCTCTGGATAGACGCAGGATTAAACCTATCCTCGTCATGTTTATGTTGTCGAAACAAAATATGTATAAATGTATAGCTGATTACAAGACTGTAAGTACGTCAGGCGTAAATATTGTGTTAATTTGGCGATGTTTTAAAACGTTAATCGCTAGATATCGATAGTAATAAACATGCCGATACAATATCTTTACGTGGATTATACAAAGAGTTATAAACGGTAAACTGGGTCGATAAATAAAGATACGGGACTGTAAAATGTAAACGTCGTAAAAATGTAAAATAAAAGACTTATCATGAAGGAAATACGGCTACATATGGGCTACCAACTTCGAGGACATCTGATAGCAAGACCAAGAACTATAGACTCCCACATAATTGTCCGTCAATATGAATGAGGAACACGCTTCTAAATAGGTGACTTTTTTATATATTGTTACAGGCCACATGTACAGCCAGTGCCTTTTAAGACTACAGTATAATTAAAAAAAAACAAAATTGTTAACCATAGGATTTTACAATTTCTTAATGAAAGTCAAAAACACCTTTCGGGCGGTATCGTGTGACCCAGAGGTACTTGCCTAGTCGTGCCAGCCCTATTCGACTGTAATGCAGGAAGGCAACAACTCCTACAAGCTAGACTGCACTGGCTTGTTGTTCCGATGACTATAAGCGTCGCTAGCCCTGACTATAAAGAGCGGCAAATCGGTTATAGGATTTCGATGAAATTTTAATCATCTTAGGATTAGCGCAGCGGGCGACCCGTCCATCGAATGAACATTGAACAGTATCCGCTAAAACCGATCTAAACTGACACTTATAATCTAGCCAGTAGAACATATTCACAGGGCAAGCGCATTAATTCTATGCCCGCGCGTAATTCCTTATTTAGTTTAAAATAAACGTATGAATGCCGGTGCAAAGGTTGCGCGGCGCGTCGGTAACTCATCATCTTAATACCTAATCTCCGGCGCAATCATTTTTACATGACTCAGCGTTATTATCTCGTTGATCTCCCGATGCACTGACAACTTTTGTATTGAAAATTACATGCGTACCTTGATTACGTTTTAACCGTGCGAGCGCAATTACATGCGTCTTACCGTCTTTGTGATTGGACTTAGGATTTGTATTAGTGTCACTGTCATCATTAGCTTTAAGAGGGCATGTACATTGGAGCGGAATCGGGCAGGTTCTCACATAATATGGCCATGAAGTGACCATGAAGTGAAGACTCGACGACAGGATTAGGTTAAAACCTGCATAGCATTTATGGGCATGCGGATGCTGTCCGCATTATTAAGATCAAAGTTAGAGCTGAACGCTAGCTGAACTGATGAAATCAGTATTTTCTTAAGACGTTGTCACGTTCAACTATCGTCAGTAAACCGACTTTACAGACAACCGATTTTTTCAGGATAAAAACTATCTATATTATCTATAACTATCTATACTATCCTGTGTTATTCCAAGTTACTCTCTGTGTGTGCCAAATTTAATGAAAATCGATTCAGCAGGTTTTCCGCGAAGCAATAACAAACAAACTAACAAACTTTCGAATTTATAATATTAGTAGGATTTGATAAACACCGTTTGGTTGAATTGCTAATGTAACAAGTAAAATACGTACATTCGACAACGGTTGTATCAACAGCCGCACGAAACGCGGCAGCAAACAAGAATATACTCAGGTAAAATATTATAACAGAACTAAAGTACATCTTACATAAAAAATATATTTTAAAGATACCAAATGATTTATAATTAATGCTACGACCTTCAATGGATGTTTGCATAAAAAAGGATATACCTACCGAGCGCACACACGCACACTAAGTACACTATATCATATGTTTACCGTAAAGCATCTACATAAATATGTTTCCATTAGCAACACTAGGTATGCATTTTTACAGAACATAATTATATATTTGGTAACATTTTTCTGAGTTTGCGCAATCTGAAGTACCAACATTGTAGTCGATTTGGGAAATAATTGACATACTTTGAAACAAAAAGCAGATTCTCTCGATTTCGTTAATTGGATTTTTCTGTTTTTGTTTGGCTGCTATGCGATACAGCGCGAGGAATAAATATACTGTAGTCTTGACTTGATTTGTATTGTTGCCAACTGTGTATTGACGTTTGATCGCCTACTGAAGACTTTATCTATCATGATCATCGACTGTCCACTGCTGGACATAGGAGTCTTTTAGTGAAGGTACACATATGCGTTGCCCCCCTCCCCCCCCTCCATGGGCCATGTAGATATCTTTAGCTTAATTTATATTTTATTGACGATAACGATAGAAGAGTTAGATCAATGACCTATCTATATACCTTTATACTTTTAAATTCATCTCAAAATCAAAACATTAATTAGCATTTTGCAATATCAAGTTACGTATAACACGCATAATTCTGCATATAATTTAACGAATAATAAAACAAAGCATGAATATTTATAGCAAACAATGTGCAATGAAATATTGTTACATTATGGTATTAAATAATATTGCAAATGGAAATCTCGCTTGCCTAATTCATTTGATGTTATTATAAAAATAATGTCATGAATGGACAACATCATGTACAGCTTTTATCCATCTACTGAGGCACATCGGTCTGTAAGAGTCATCTTCCATCTATTACAGGTCACATTTAGCCTACTCCTGCCTCTGAACAACTTATATGAAGGTTGTAATCCACTAGTGGTCTATATTTCGTCTTTCGGAACTTTGCCTCTTTTCTAAAACCTTGTTAGACCGTCTGTTATTTGTTCTCTCAAGTGTACGACCGAGACAATAAATTTATTTTCTTATTTTATTTATACTCTATGTACATAAAATTTATTACAAATATCTTAACTTGTTAGAGAAATACACAGGTGTGCTTATCTCTTTGTAGTACAACGGCGTTACGAATTGTATCCGTATCCTTCTGGGAATCACGATTGAGTAGTGGAGCTGGTGGAGCATCGACCTTGCGGGAGGACCTCCTGTGTAGTAGTCGGCGTCACACGTCTAGCCTATGCGAATTGGAGGGATGTAGATTTCAGAGAAAACCAAGAGTGACGTACCACGATTGGATTGATCGGCGCTCTGTCCGGAGGTGGTCAACGGTCACGTCGAGACGTGTGTGAAGAGTTATGGATGTGGAGAGAGCATGGCAAGTGTGTAAGGTTCGTGATATGTAGCACTCTGAACTCTTTGGCTCCCGTTTTGGAACTAGCTTGAAGAAGTTGTAAAGTGAGAGGTAATCGAGACAATTGTCTTATAAGATACAATTCACTTCACCCTCTAGATAGTTGGTAAATATAGTATCTGTATCTCTATACTGTTCTCTAAAAAAACAACAGATTCGCCCACTTAATAACCGTTATATTTCAAACATCAAATCCAATTTATCCACATTGTGTGATCAGTTAAGCCCGTTTCTATTCACGGACTTAAATCCCCCAACACGAAACTGTATTTGTTGGCAAGATTTGCGACAGCCGAAGTGAATAATCGCTAGGGCTAGTCTGTCGCGACCGAAATAGTGTAACAATGAGATTCGAGATAACATTTTATTAATCACCGTTACAGTGTTTGTAACAAGTGAACAAGACATTTCAAAATCTCTTCATCATCATCAGCTCTTATGTCTTCTACGTTTTAAGAATAAAATTTAATGTAGTCTGCTACAGGCATCTAATAAACACTTCACCTACCACACGAGATAAACATAATTAGGTAGACGAAACGTTACTAAACTAACATATAACACTTGGATCTCATAAATTTATTAACATAGCTGGTATGCAAGATATCGAAACATATGTCCCTTGAACGTTACGCATAAGCCATAAGTCTAGACATATATCAGTGGAGATCAAGTTGTCATCTTGTCTTATTCGTTTGGTTTTAGTTCTAGGAAAAATATTTCTTATGTATAGATATACGTTGCGTATTCACATACTACATAGTAGGAGAAGATCGGTGACAATACGGAGTTGACAGATAATGCATAAGATCACAAGTCACAAGTCATATATGGTCACCCTGTCATTGATCGCAGTTTCTAATCTTTGGCTAACCATAACCTACAACATAATACAATATACTGATAAAAAGGGAGAGGTAGTTCTCGACCTCGCAGAGATCGTCAACCTACTCACCTGTAGATAAGGCAATTATATTACTTATAGTTTTTATACTCGTTACTTATTCAACTATTGTCTGATATTGGATCTATTGTTCGGACGCAACAATGCAAGGTCAGAGTGCACCGATCCCATTCTTCGTTAGCGACGCTCGTGCGGTGGTTTTGACCCAAATTATCATTCATTTGTAAATTTGATTGGATTCATTAAGATCTAGATAGATAGCATTTACATTCGTAAAAACTTGGCCATATAATTAATGCGCTAAAAGCAATTAGTTACAATCATTTAAGTTTGTGTAATTAAAAAAAAATGATGATGTATTGCACTACTGTTTATCTTCGTATTTATCGCTGAAATAGTTTAGTTTATTTTTTTTTCAAATTTAAATTATAATACTTTTGAATTAATATTTCAAGATTCAATTAGAAATAATTCAGAGATTTCAAGAGTTTTATTCACATAATGTGGCCAAAGAAACATTATTTACCGATAGTTGTGTAGCAGTACCTACCTACGTGTGATTTTGAGGTTGTTGGATAGTTCCGACCCCTTATTTAACATAAGGGACAATACACACCTTCAAAACGATCAGAGGTCGGGAATGTCTATGAATACTGATATACTGATAGACAATTTTCACAAAATAAGCTAAATCAAAGATAAAGAGTTTAGCTATTCGATACTCCAAGTAATCAAAGCTATTTAATGTAAGTATCTCAGAAACTTGACAAAATTAAAAGACACGGCAATCAAAGTTATCCTTAGAGCCAAGAAACCATTAGTTTTAAGATATTTTTCCAGATAAAAATTATTGCAAGTATTATCTGAGATATCTCACACATGTTTTTCTGTCACAATCTCTAATTATTATATTGTTATATTTTACAACCTGCTAAATGCAGACACTAAAAAGCCATTATCTGGGGATTAAGTTCAATCAGATAGTATTGTATTACCCCATTGTATTGTCCACAGGTGACGAATGTAGTAGCGTGCCGGTTTATATGCAAAGGAAGTGCGTTTGATTCCACCCCAAGGCGAGAGATATCCGATGGAGGTTTTTTGTTTAGGCAGCAAAAACGCCGTCGGGTTTTGTCTTTTCAATTTAGCGTTAGGTTATGAATAAATTGAAAAACAAAAACCTGACTTTACATTTTAATATTCCAGAAACAGAGCTTTTCGCGTAATATAATCAAATTTAACGCTAATTCGTGCTATAAATCCATCGATCCTTTCAGGCTGAAGTTGTTTTTCATCATCAGTTTTTATCGAGGACTGGACATCGCATTCCCGATATTTTATCTCACTTTTCCGTATTTTATTTTGATTTCTATGAATAAGTATAGGTATGTGCCACCTCTCAAACACTTGAAATTCTGATGGAATTATGTGCATTTGAAATGGCGTTGTATTTCTTCAGTCCAACTTAACGATAAACCTTACATATAAACTATTCAAAATGTTGAAGCGTTACAAGTACCTGCAACAAAAAATGGTTAATTAGAAGAGAACAGACAAAACATTATTTAATACAATTAAAACAACAATGCAATAATTACACAACACATACATCTTACAGGTTATGTAAGAATTAGTACAATAGGAAAATATTTAATTTACACATTAAACACTCAAGTTGATTTTGTACTATCATGTATATTGTTGTTTTCCGGAGAAATGCATTACCTAACGCAATGGGAGTGTGGGGTTCGCGGGATATCCAGGAAACCCCGCGGGCGTTATCAGTCGCCTATATTGAAATGACCTTGGAGTGGGGGAGGAGAAAGGGAGGTATCGCAACTTTATAGCCTCTATTCGGATGTCTAGCGTCGGAAGTTATGAAGATGGCTCCGATTACTCTTTGCCCCTTTTATTTTAAAAAATCAATAAAATACCTCGGCTCTATAAATATGACTTATTTTTTAAATTACATAATAAACAGTCACATTTAGGTACAGTACGGTTTGACGTGCTCTTCGAGGCACGGACGTGTGCTTCTGACTATCATTAAAATGGCTCTGGTTGCTCGTTTATCCCCCTACGTTATAAAAAAAAAACAAAATTCGAACACGCACAGTTACCCGCGGTGGTATACAGTCCCTTCAAGCGTTGTATTATGTAGGAAAAGGTAAATCCACGTTCAAGTCGACCCAATTCCGACGTAATGGATCATTATTATTCCTGCAAAGGATCAATATGTCAAAGCAACGAACTAAACTTTGAAAATATGACTATTCTTTTACTAGATTTTGAACCACCAACCCATTAATGATCGAGATGTCGTGGAGCGACATAGTCACTAAACATAGCAACTTTGAAAAGACATTGCTCAGTCTAATTTACGGCTGTCGAGCCACAAGTTACGTCACATCGTTAATATAATTTCATTTCATTATTTTTTATTTAAGAGGTTACACGCAATGGCACACACGCGTGTTATTAACTTAGATATTGCAAAAATGTATGTAGATATAATTCGTTTGTATCTAGTATCAAATCGTAATAATTATTACAAGTTTTATTTAAAATTAGCTACTAGGATATTTATTTAATTTCATAACGATCATTGGTAAGAAAGACCAATAGATACTCTACAATAGTTAATTAAAATTTTAATATTTTATGGTAAATAGAAAAAACAAATGAATTAAATATGAAAATTAAAATCCTGTTGTGTAATATACTTAAACATTCATCACTCGCCTTCTCAAGATGAGAGTTAAGTAAGTTACCACACCCACGATTTGTATTTCTAAGTCAATGTCCTTCAAGCTATACATACAGTAGCAGGGAATGTAAAAATCTATGTACATGAGCTTCGAAAAACTTAATTCTATTATAGCGCAAGTATCGTGAAAAGGCACTATGTTAAAATTAGTAAATTTGACCACAGAGGATAGCAAACCGTCGCACGACTTACCGAATCGCTCTCTACATAAAATATAATGCGCATCGGACGAGACTTCATCTCATCTACAACTAGCAGCTTGCATTTTGAACTCAAAAAATTTAGGTATTTGTTCATGTTCTAACAAGTAGTAGGTACATGAAGTCGTCCTCTTTTACACCAGTTGATTGTAGATTAAAGAGAAAAAATCATTCCACTCTTGATTAGTTGGGTGTCGTCACTTGCCTATCTCCTACAACCACGCCCTTAATGAAAGGACGCTGCATATTACTATCTCTATAAATATTTATATTTAAGATTAGTATGGGATTTAGTAAATAAATCATGTAGACCGTATTCGTAGCCGAAATTTAGATACTGTAGCTCTACAGACGAATTGCGCAGGATATAGTGCAGAGATACAATTGTCCTTTCTATTCCCTTACTCCGACCAAACGGCAGTCCGACACAGTCCTGCGTGATAGCATATGCAACTATAAAATTAGAGGTGTTAGATTCGGCTTGTGAAGTTACGTGTGTCAATTATAAAAAAACACATTTTTGACACAGAGTTTATGTTTCGCATTTTAATGTCCACGTTCAAATGTCAAGTGTCCAATTTCGCGGGTGCTCTGTCACGAGTGTGAGTAAGTGAACATTTTAATTGGTTATCACTTTGCGACGCGAGTGGCGCGCCAATTTCGCCGGTGACGCGTCTGTCATTACCCGAGTGACAGTTGAACCTTGAACTGAACTAACTAGCGATTTCTCCCCTCATATTGTATGCCTAGCGAATTCGGATGCGGAGTCCGTGTATACAAATAGAGACAAGTCCTTTGCGCGAGATATAACTGGTAACACGCACATAACGCGTGTGGATTTGAATTTCCAGGTCATGGATGTTTATGTATGGACTCAATTGAATCGCAAGATACGCGAATGTAAAGCTGAAATTACTTTATATCGGTATTTTGTAAGCGCGATGTACTTTTTTTTTATGATATAGGAGGGCAAACGAGCAGCCGGAGCAATTTTCATGACTACCGACGGCCACAAACATCCGCATAGAGGCTATACAGATGCGCTGCCCTCCTTTCTCCTCCCACCACCATGGGCCATTACTTGATAATGATGCTGATTTAATACTGATTCGTCTTGCTCTACATAAATGTGGAAATAAAAACTAATATACTTTTACTAACATTACTGTTTATCGTTCAAAGTAATTCACTTCACTCAATTCGCAATGGTAAAATGTGTCAAAGGCCGGTGGTATATCGCAACTCCATCGACCAAAGCCCTTTAATGGCATACAATTCTTCTGCTCCAAGAGTCGCGTGATGAAGGCCTTATTTACGTAGATGAAGGCGTATTCTGATTACAGAGTGCCACTACAAATTCATTTTCATTACAATAACATTAAGCTTAAATGTGTTTTGTCATGACGTGAAGTAATGATAATAATCATTTTATTGAATATTCATGAAACGTTATTAATTAAACTTCGTGCAGATGTCTTTACTGATGTTAAATGATTAACGCCGCAGATCAATCCGAGTATTTTTGATGAGAAACGAAGCATCCACCTATCCTGAATTATAGAAGCGCCGCCCTTCTTAGGAAATATCTAGACTTTTGAAAACTGCACAGACGTCACTACAGACCGGTATTATATGAGCAAAAAGTGCCGGTTATACAACCGTGTTGGCACCTGAAATGGCACTACCTTCAAACTACAATGTAATTGGATATCTCATGTAAAGTGTGTAAACACAATCATTATAACTTGGTTAAAACTCTTTAGATGTAATTTCAATTTATAATATATGCCATAAAGGGAAAAACAATCAGAAAGACGACGGGAAATAATTCGTTTAAATGTTTCGTTATTTATGTTATCATTTCTATCATTCAATCATATTAAACTAGGTAAAACTTGTAGGTGTGTCCTGTTGCTGATAGATCCGGGACACTCCAACATGGCGGCCGAAGGCTCTCGCAGTGGTTTATAGTCGGTAGCTGTTTTACACTGAGTCCGACACACCCTCCCGGCTGACCCAGTAGCCGGGTGGACGGTGCATAAAGCATTTTCCCTGCGTAAAAAAAAAAAAAAAGGTTAAACTTGTAGGTCATCCGCGTTTTGAAATGGCATCTTTCACAAACGAGAGAAAATTGAGATAGCTGATTTCTTGTTTCGCGCATATGAATTGAACCGTATAACACACGGTGATAATCACCTCCTGTTGAAGGTCTATCAACTCTATAATTTCAACGATCGAAGCAGCAATACAAAGTAGTTAATAATGCTATTATGGTTCAAAAGTTAGTTATTAAAGTTGAATGTGTTGAACTGCAAATAATGACTGCAGAAAGTAATTAGACTGACAGGGGAGTTTAATTGCTATCCCGAAAGCGATATCACCTCGCCCATGCCAATAGGAGCTGGCGCGAGAAAAAGACGTGAAGCGGTGCAATTTTTCTTTGCATTACGGTATTTGGTCCAAACCATAGCAGTAGCTTCAGTCCGTAGGACGAGTTGGCGAGATATAGATGTATATTACCGCTAATGAAAGATCAATGGCATCCTATTAGACGGATGATGACGTCTGCCCAAAAACCCACTTAAACTCGGTATTAGCAGAGTTTTAGTGAGTTTTAGGTCAGACGTGAGTTTATCCGATCTCACCCAGGTCTGACGGAAGTCCGTAAATGTGTACCGAACCAAAAAAGGTCTTTAAATCTAAAGTTTTTTTTTGTAGCATAGAAAACAAACAATCACCTGATTGCGAGCGGTTCCCAATATACGCAGATGTCATGCATATGTTTCCCTAATGCATACGTTAGCGAGAGGCATTTCCTCAATCTTGCGGGTTCAATTGGCATACAATCTTTCAATATTGATCAGATAAATAATTTCATCTATTTTTTTAATCACATCAAATTTATAATAATAATTCAAAGTTCTAGAAATATCTGCATTTTGAAATGACATCAACCCTCTCGACTCGCATAACTTGCACTAAAAGTGATCAGGTAGTGTAATTATTAAAGAAGTTTCGCCTATCGACATGGAAGGTAACTGGATTCAATTAAAAAGTTCAACAGCCAGTCTAGCGCACTTCTGTTTGATTTGGTTTTTCAACAGAAACTTAGGAATTTTCCGGCTCTGAACGGTAATTCCATTCCAACAACTTAGGCTTTCAGGAATGATATTCCGTTTGTTAGAACGGATAGAATGCTCGAGTTTTCTGAAACCATTAATGATGGATAAATTAAAAGGTAATCTGTAGAAGTAATTGAATACATAAAGAAACGAAGAAGGAATAGTTTATTTGTGAAACATTATATAAAATACAATTTGACCTTGTTACAAATCTATTTATTGTGTCACAAATTGGTCCCAAATCAGTATTTGTTACTTTTCACTAGCACTGGTCTTCAGGTGAAGCTATTTTCAAAGCAATATTAGTAATATTATAGAAGTTGATTAGTATATGGTTTAGGAAGAAACAAATACTTTGTCGGTCTTACCAGCCTAATCACGTGCAACGCTGCAAAAAGTACAACGTATTTAATTATGACATAACTGGATTAATTTCATGTAAAAATAAAAGCTATTTTGAATGTTTTAGATTGTATACACATGTATAATTTGTATGAAGAAACATAACAATATTTAACAATGTTTTGAAATTTTCTTGTTAATCTACACACATTTTTTTGAAAGCAGCTGTAGGCACAGGGCACTTCGAACTTCGTTGAAGGAGGTCTATGTCTGGCGGTGGACCCTTAAAAGCTGATGATGATGGTGATCATGATAGTATTTACACAATTTCATCCTTAGCTATGATATTGAATTTTAAATCATATCTCAACGCAGCACGAGCTGATGTTACACAATATTATTTCTGGCATATATTAGCATCTAGACTGAATAAACAATGATGCTCTATGACGCAAATGATTCTATTGAACCATTACACTATGACTTTGTTCATTACCAGTTGAACTTATTTATATAACTTCAAGTGGGTTCTGTTTTTGGGGCTACTTAGTTTCCATGGTAACACTACAAAAACACAACCACTATAATATGTCTATTCGAATAAATAATTAATCGAAACTTGCCCTAAATGAAACAATTATTGACTACAAAAGTGATCTTTTGGTATTGATTATTATTTATTTATTTGTAATTAGGAATGTATATTTTATTTGTGTTCTGCTTTTATCAGAATTAAAATAATTCAATCTGACATAATAAGCTCTGTCAACTTTGATTCTGTAAAGTTGTGTTACAATCGAATATACCAAAAATGGCAAAAGAAAGAAAGCAAAACACCATCTAGTATAAAAAAAGGCTTATATTGCACCCCATATTTCATAGACGCCTATAATCCAGAGTTGCTCTCAATTTGGTGACAAGTACAGAACTGTACAAGACAGCGCTGTCAGTTCTGAATATTTTTTCAGAACACACAACACCCGGGTGATCAGCTAGGTGGCGTTGACGAATGGGGAAGTAGGTATTCACTTCTTCAGATAACACCGGCGTAAAGTGATGGTTACATTTGTTGTGCTTAATACGGTTGGTAAGAGTCCAGATAGGTCATTGGGGACGATGGCATCGCAGGTTCATATCATTCTAGAGGTAAAATCGAACCGGCACCTCCTGCTTGATTCCGGCGTAGTGACACACGTGCTGTCGCCTTTTGTGCATTGTGTGATTAGCCAGTGGCCCACGCAGGGGGAGGATGAAGGAGGACAACAAATCTTTATAAGTTCTATGCTCTATGGGCGTCCGTAGTCAAGAAAATGGCTCCCCTGTTTGCCTCCTTACATTATACAAAAAAACTTGTAATGTTGCTGATATTCATGGTTGTCACATCTGCACTACTATGCAATAAAAAACCCTTGAATTCTTCTAACAATCTCTCTCATACGTCTATTTCTATTCAACTGAAGTCCACGCGGCGGCTGCGTGATCTCGTAGCGTGAATAACGCTTGGATGTCGTCCACGGAGTACGGACGTGGCAGACTTTTTAAAATACGATAAATCATCTGCCCGTGACGTCAGCGGTTCATTCAGTAGCGGGAGCCGCTACCACGTGTTCTCGTTCGTGTCGACATGTGGCGGAATAAAACTGTTGCTATGCAACTTTAGAAAATGTAAACGATTTTTGTGAGATTATTTTTTCTAAGACGTCATTGGCGGATCGGTATCTTGACGAGATATTGATTTTTGTTTTGTCTGAAAATATATTGCTTTAATTTCGTGTATTTTTATTTGTATAAGGGGGCAAACGAGCGGTCGTCGGTCAATTTTATGACTACCGACGCCCATCCTATACCCCCTTAATAACAAATATAGATTACCTTTATCCAAGCATTAATCTAATATTAAATTGACATCTGTCGAATTCTATACTTTTTATTTGTTTATTAATATGAAATTTGACAAATGACAGTTTAACACTAAATTAATGCTTGGATAAAGTTAATCTATGTTTATAAATAAGAGGGATAGAGTTTATACATAAGCGTTTTCCTCCCTCCTCCCACTATATAAATCCTCCGACCTCCATGGACCATCCATGGAGGTGGGAGGATTTATATATACTTAAAAAGAAAAAAACGTTGGAGAAAATTTTATGTATTTTTTTTTAATAATCTTTCGCCTTGCCCTATTGAAACATAATACGAGAGATAAATACGAAAAGAAATCGAATCGAGAACGAGTGGTAGCGGCTAATGAAGTCGGTTAGCAGCAGATTTGTTTCGGTATAAAATGTTCTTTACGATATATTTATGTGCGCCGTTGCGATCACGTAGTAATGTAGCAGGCGCCTGCGCGATTTCTTTTAAAACTCGACGGCATTCGATGACTACATGCAAATAAATTTAAAAAAAATATAAGGACGTCATTTACGTCACTAGACGACTGAGCTAATTTCATTGAGTAGGTAAGTGACAGTTGGAGTCGGTCGGTGATCTTGCTATGATCATTAGTGGACAGACTACCCAGATTACAGTCTCCAACCGGGCGAAGTAAATGCGGGTAGCCATTTCTTTTACAAACAAAATGGATCTCAATTTATGGGGTTATATAATAATAAAACATCAATAAATCTATACTTATATTATAAAGAGGAAAGATTTGTGTGTATGTAACGAATAGGATCCGAAACTACAGTATTAATTATAAAAATTCTTTCTTCATTTGAATCTTACATTATCACAGATTAAGATACTCTATTTTTACCGTGGGAAAATGCTTGACTGGATCAATTTTGACATTGGCTTGCTTTGACAAAATAATTATAAACTTAAATAATTATTAACGGATAATAATATTTTTAGATATACCTAAACGGTTTTTGTATTCTGAAAAGATGTATAGATAAAATAGGTTCAGATACTACCATGACCACGTTATCGTCATAATGACCGTACTAGTGGCGTAGTAACTATTTAGTAGTCTGTATTACTGTGGGCTAATAATAAATTTCCACTACACCCCCGTATAATATAACGCCATGATGATGATATTTCCAAGGAGGAATTATAGAAATAAAATAGAAAATCTTTATTTAGAAATTATAGTAAGTACCTTTCCGTACTTAACCTACAGGAAATAACGATCAGCATACACAAACACTAAACAGACATAAACACTCATTAACATTACATATATAAAAAAGTAATTAAATATAAACCAACAGTAAAAAATTTTATACACATTTCTACGCACACAGGAAAAGAAAAATGCACAACAGCGTAAATTACTAGCGCCGAGATTTGCAAAGGTTTTTAGCATTGTCTCTACTAACTTCTATCATATTATATCAAAGTTATTTCACGGATGATAATAGTTATAACATTTGTAGACTAAAAATACAACATTAGCCTAATCCTGAGGGTATGGAGAAAAGATTACACCTGTTTTATAGACATAAACTATTATTTAATAATTACGATGAACTAAGTCGTAGCTAATTATGAATTTCATTTCTTATCGGTTCATAGCAGGACTTAGTATACATTTATTTTTAACCAACTCCAAGAAGGTTAGAATGTGAATTATGCCTGAGATACCTATCTCCTACGATGGAAACAAAATAAACTTAAATTTTAAATTGTAAACTGCATACAAACACAACTGAACACAAACATCAGCAGATCCAAAAACAAACACGAGCGCTCACTAGACTGTTGTACGACAAACAATTTTAGTGATGAACTCTACAGCGCAATATCGCTTTGACTACACAAGGAGCAAAATCAAGTAAGTGCTCGCCTAAATGTTTGTGTAAAGATTTTTAAATAGCACACACAAACGAATAGTCTGGTCACGTGATGTTATGTGATCACCAAAACTTACAGATATCGGTAGCACCGAACTCCGAAGGCCTCACAGGTAGGTTGCGTTGTTAAGTTTCAAATTAACATGAGAAAAGTAGGTAATAATAATAAATATCTATGGACTTATTACACTACGTTGGCCGAAAGGAATTGTGTTACGGGTACTAGACAACGGTACTAATTATTAGGTAATTAGTATATAATATATTATATAATTAGGAGGTACTAAATAGAAATTTAGTTACTTTCGTACCGGTAACGGTACGACCGTTTACTTACTTTCGTTAATAGGTATTATAGGTACAACATATGTTATGACTTTAGTAAAGGTGTCCGACTATTATATGCTCCCTAAAAAGAGACTAAGAATACAGCCTCCAATAAATATGGCTTTTCGATAACAGTGAATTTATAACTGCGGAAAAAACACAATTTCCAACCCGAGCGCGGACGTTTAAAAAACCGCACTCGAAAATTTATCAACGTCAACATTTAAACGTTCGAAATTTAGGTCGACGGAGGAAGAAAATCCCTCTTTTAAACTGTTAATCCTGAGGCTTTTCAATGGGCCCTCTCGGTGTTCGGTCATGTCGGTTTTGGCATACAATATGGGTTCGTGAAACCGTTTAAGTTCAGGTATAGGGGAATGTGCAGATATTGATTTTAATATTTTACCAAGTATTAGAAACTACATTGCTGGAGTTGGTTTGTGAATAGATTAATGACGTAGGTTTGTTTTATAGACGGGAATATACTATTAGATTTGAGACACGTTCGTTCTACAGTTAGTAAGGAGCGTCGTGCTGCATTGCAGCCGGACCGGGCCGGCACGACCGAGGTCGCTCTCGCTCACATTATGGCGCTTTAAAAACGATGGACCAAACTGCACAAAATACGACAGCATCGGTTTGTTTGATAAGAAGACGGTGACCTCTTTGTGTGAGAAGAAGTAGACGAAAGGAGGGCAACGAACAAAATATGCGGATGGTAATGGCGTCGATAATTATCAAATGGCTCCGATTGCTCGTGTTTCTAAGATATGTTGTTTTATTTCTTGTGGTATTTTTCTATTCTTTAAAGTCATAACAACAACTAATAAGTCCGCCATCGATAGACCGAATGTATTTATTCGACCTCTGCCTTAAAAGTTTAAAAGATGTGAAAAACAGTTTCAATGAGTAAAACGTTTGCTTATTGTAAACACACAATAAAGAGCACGATAAAATCGAAGCACCCGATAACACATCGTTAAGTTTCAGTTGAACCTGCAACAGAAAGTCAGTGTTTGACGTAAGCTTATCAAAGGCCAAATAGTAAGGGACATCTCATAAAAGCTGTTTATTTGAAAAGGGTCTCGGTCTCGCCTTCGTGAAGAGAATCATGGCTTAATATCTTAAAGGGGCGATACGCTAACGCTTTTGTCCCGCCCCGCTAAGTTTTTGCGTGTATCGAACAAATTGCGGTCACTGTAAATGCGAAATGAATATTCGTCGTAATCGATGCCTCAAGTATACACTATGTCACTGAACTCCTAAATGATTGGAGCGATTTTGACAATTTTTTTTGTGTGTGTTGAAGGGGATTTAAGAATGGTTTAGATTCACAAATCAGCCTGGCAGATGACGCTGCAGTCGGTATTTCGGATATACAATATTGTAGGGTAAAATATTGTGTTGACAATTCGGCCACATTGTTACACGTTACCATGACAACGTATTTTCCAATAATGACAAGACAACTATTTCATAACAGATGATGGGACACATTACAAATTTCTTACGGGATTGATTAGTCTACAGAATTATTCGGAACGGAACAACTTAATAATGAAAAATCGTGAATCGTAGTTTTGTAAAAACACAAATAAGTCGTTTCGAATTTAAATATTATACATTGATTTTATTGAAAAATGATGTCGGCCGATTAGGCACACAAAATTTACAAGGGTGTGATTTGGATTGCGGATCCTTATGCACAACAAGAAGGTGTTCAGAGTACATTGGAGAGGACATTGGAGCATAAAAATATAAATAGTGGTTCTTTGTTGTGTTTGTTTGTGTGTTTAGATTTTTCGAGAAGTGTGTTAATTTGATTCTCCTGTGGCTTGTTTGCCGTATTAGGCAATAAAGACAAGTGGCAGGAGAAATTTGAGCGCAGATCTGGTGGTAAGCGAGAGGCAGGAGGTCGGTGTTAATTAAGGCCCAGCAGTTGATCAACAAAGGCTGATGGTGATAAATAATATTCGTGGAAACACAACAATAAACATAACCTTTCCAAGAATTTCAATAAACTCACGCGATTTTTTTGAATCTCTCGATTTTATGCAGCTTAAAATGCATTGGGAACGGAAAGGTCGCAGCAATTTTCATGCACAATTTGGTGCGCAGACAGCATTCTGTGGAGGGCATTGAGAGCCGTTCGTGCTCGTAACACGCGCCCGATATTGTACCTGTTGCGTCACTCCCAAGCCGATTTGTCACTTCGTATTCACTTTGTATTTACAAATTAAATTGGCTCAAAGTTGGAATTTTTGTTTCGAAAAAGGAGGCATTCGACCTGCCACATATCTGTTAGTGTATAACTATAATATACTATAACAGACGGAGCTTTCGATGGCTCCACTTTGATAGACCATCGGTAATTCACAAACCGCAAGACCCTTATTATAGGGGAAAGACTAGGTAGCTCCCCAGTAGAGTTGGCCCGATTCGGCTGAAAACTCTGCTGGCACTAGCTCTTACTAAAGGGATGGGATAACATTTTTGTGAGCCGCTGACACAATCGGGGTAAAGGGACAAAAATGGCAAAACTTTGGGTGTTTGTGGACGTCCTTTATCATCATAAGGGTACGTTAGCTGCCCTTCTGAAAACCCAATGCTAGGAAACGTTTATAGAGAAAATGGAGTGGATGGAGATAAACAATTTCTGGTTATTAATTTTAACTTTGCAACATATTAAAAATCACACTGTATAATGTAGGTTACATTAAAAGCACTAGACGATTTGCAAACTAATCCATCAAACTTTGGCTCCGACCCTCCTGCACAATGAAATATAACTTGGCAGAATAAATCCAATTTAATAAAAACTAGCTGTAAAATTAAAATTCGGAACTTCCAGCACACTCGGACGGATTCATCAAAATAAAAAGTGGAACAATAAAATTACGCTCAACTTTGAAAAGCCTTGTTTGCCATTCGTGTCATTAAGATGTCCGGCTCGAACAGTTTTAATGGTTCGTGTAATGCTGCGGTTATTTTCGAACGAGGTGGCCGTTTGAAGTGCCACAGATACTATTGTTACGAGACATTACATGTGTTTTTTATGTTGCCAATGCCCGTTATTGCCGAGAGGCAGGAGGTAAACAAAGTGTTGTAGTTGTAGGTTAGGAGGCAGAAAGATTTTCATTTTCATCAAGCCCATTGATTGATTGAACGATACCAATTTGGTAATGACAAGGTAAGCGGTAATGTTCCATAATTGATTAATAAATGATTAATATTAATAGTACAGGGGTTGGGGGCATTACCATCACGATTTTTGAGACTATCAATAATCCCTACGTGTGGTACTGGTGTGACACGCAAGTCATTAGCAAGATAATGTTATGTTCATTATAATTATAATTAAAGGCGCTCTTTCTATTAGAATCACATTTAATCATGTAGAAACAACCGAAATCATTATAGGTACTGGTCTAATTAAATCATCGCTGAATCCTGATTATAACAATTATTGTACTTAAGAACTGAAACTTGTTGTTAATTAATAATATATTTAATTGCTTTTTTTAAATTTCTAAGTAGAACATAAATATGTCTTATAGATTTTGTACCTATAAGATATATTTATGTTTTGATATTGTTTATGTTTTCACTTATTTAAGTAAACTCTTACTCATTATTTTACCTTTAAACTGTGTTAACAGTTTTGCGGGACTATATTTTTAAATGTAACTTTGTTGCTTGTCTAATAAATAAATAAATAAATAAAATAAATAAATTCATAAGAATACATAAATTTATTTTTTTAAACTATATGACCTTCGAATGATAGATGGAAGCCAGGGTTAGTGAGGATGCGTTGTCTTCCTTAACGTTATCTACCAATGGGCCTCCGGTCGTACCGGCTCACATTCAGCTGCAATGTACCCTCGTATTAAAAAAAACCGTAATGACTCGACACCGGCAGTAACTGTGTCACACACGACACTATCAGTCACAATTAGATACGGCCCTTGATTTTAATTACGCCCTCATAATAAAACTACACTACACTAGCGCGTGCGTGAATATAGCCTCACTATTTTTAATTACTTTATATTTACACTAAAATATAATTATCATCCAACCAACACGCAACGACCTTGCGTTTTGCAGCAAAGAGTTTATTTTTGTAGTAAGAACAAATTTTAAGGGCGCAATGTGGAAAAAGCATGAGAAAAATCGTGTTACACATTGACACGCAGCGTAACGCTCTATGTTATTATGTAGCTTTCGTCTGTTGCGCACACCCGTAACGGTCCCGTGTGGAGGCTAGCACATAGCTCTTAAGCTTTTTTACACCAGAGGACACAATGGTGACAAACTGGCAGTTTGATTTGATACCTAATTAATTATAACCAAAGCATAACAACCTTACTTCGAAGCGTTGGGTCTTCCCTTCCTTGTAATTTTCACTGAACGATAGATTTTCTAAGCACCTACGATAGCACTGCTCCTGTACGCAGCAATTACCTACACACTTCTAGATGTCCAAATGTCAATCAAGCAGTCCATTATAATAATTGTCCTGTGGCACTAATTTTGTGAACACCTATTTTCTCTATTTATTTTGGACACATTAAAAAAAGGCGTTTAATAAAAAAAGCTGCGTCTCACAGTTTTAAGTAAGTTTCCATTCCCTGAAAATATCGGGACAAAATAAAAAGAATGAAGCAACCCCTAGAAGTACTAGAAAAAACATTTGAAATTGCTATTATTAATTTGTAATTATACGGTATGAAACCATTTCGTGACTGAACTTAATTTTATACACACATTCGCGTATCTAACACAATTTATAATTCCATTTGAGCGTCGCGAAGTTAAAATGAAATTTGCTAAGACACAAGACCCGATCAATTTATAACGTGTACCATTCGACCCATTCAGGGAGCACTTGAAGGAGATAAATGAATAAGGCTTCTAATATCAAATTATAGAGGAATATGTGTTCGTAAAAACAAAATAAGCTTAAGGGAAGATATGGTCCGTATAAAATTTTATACGGTCACGTACCGCCGAGAATTGAGGAAAAGTTCGATATATTAAAAACAAAGGCCGAACAAACTTTGTCGACCTAGAAAACAACTAACAAAAAAGATCAACGTTTGTTTGAGAAAAGAATGTTGGCTTAGGAAAAAAAACGTCCGTGCTTCAAAGTGTAAACAAATTTACGTCATAACAATTATTATCATCATTATCAACTATCGTTTTAGTAAAAGGTAGTGCCACGCATACATGTAGCCAAATTGGGCGGGCACAAGCGGGAGGTATCTTTCGCTTACACCGACACCGGTGTAAGATAGCACCTGTGCTGTTGCGTTTCGTGCTGTGTGTAAGTAGCAGGGCATTTGTAAAAACTCTATGCGCATGTCTATGGGCATCGGTAGTCATGAAAATAGCTGTGACTGCTCGTTTGCCCCCATATACTATAAAAGAAAGTTCTCTCCGTCCACCAGCCTCAAAAACTCAAGTTGATAGCAATGCCAGACGTATTTATGTCACCAGATTAAAGGAGAATGCCCATTAATGTATGGAGCGCCGTCCAGAATTGCACCAAAATGAAACGTGTTCTGG
>LUGF01000411.1:259814-273637 GCA_001625245.1 Calycopis cecrops
ATTTATGTCACCAGATTAAATTTTTGTTTTATTTTTCAATAAGTCACAAAATTACTCGCATTTTTCTAATATGATTGTCACGCTAGGTATCAATTATTAAAATTCTTAGCAGATGCTTATACCTTATATTTTATATAGTGGCCATCGCAGAAATGTTTTTAGTAAATATATTAGGTACATATACTTATGTAATATTTGAAAGATTCCAGATAGATCAGATATTTATTTGTCTTAGTGATAGCTTTACATCTTCTTTTGGTGCAATAATAAAAAAAAAATCTGCAACCGTGCACTTCCAATTGCTCGGTTCGAGTGATTTAAAATAAATCTGGCGAGCAAACGGCAGCTCTGCTACAGCAATAAACTAATTGATTTTAAACAATTCAATCTGAAAAGTATTTGAACTGAAATAACTATTTACTTTCGGAGTTTTAGCAATCACTTTGTTTTACGTCATTTTTTCTGATAGATATTAAAATTATAAGAAAATTCAATGTCAGGCATTGCGATGGAAATAAAATTTCAGTAAGACGTAGTGCCACGCTTCATGCATACATGTAGCCGTATTGGGTCGGCACGACTGGGGAGGAACCTATCTCTCGCTTACACGAAACCGAAACCCATGGAGGTGGGAGGAGGAAGGAGGGCAACGCATCTGTAGAACCTCTAGGCGGATGGATGAACGGACGGATGGACGGTTGAAAATGGCTCCGATCGCTCGTTCCCAACCTGATACAAAAAAAAAAAGAAAAAATAGACGTCGTAGTAATCGAAGGGCAGATAGAAAAGATACTTACCACATAACATATTATCAGGTTCCCTTCATTCACAAACTCTTAGTGATACTACAAAACGCGAAGTGTGAACATAAAGGGCCCATGATTTGGTGAAACTAGATTTCTAATAAGAAAAACGATTATTCTTCGTTACAGCGTTTTTTCGGTATGTAATTCGATATGACTAGCTGTTTTGTAAAGATTGATGTAGTCCATAATAGATTATTGATGGAAGATATCGAGTTTGGTAATGCTCCAACATTTTATATAAATTAATTGACAAATTTCAGAAACTAATGGATTATTATGTTATCTGTCCGAGTACATGAACCAGAATGCGTTTTTAATGGATATCGATGCTTTTAGATTTGTTTGCTGTGCTTATATTACTTGGATTTTAAGAGCAAAGCAATTTAGATCCGACTTACGAGTGTAAGAGTGTTCACAAGAGTGAAACATTTTACTTGTTTCTTGAAAATATCGAATTTAATTTCAAGTTTTTATTATATGTAATTCGTTAAATTAATAATACTGTATTAGGACTTAATAAACTTCACTTTTAAAACAATAGTATTAAGTAACGCATGTTACTGCATCTATACAGACCGAAATTGTAAGATCACGTTTGTAAGATGTGACGATTATATATTTTTACTAACTTTTAACCGCGTCTTCGCTCGCGTCCGTTAAATTTATTGATAAAAAGTATCATATGTCTCCTCTAACGCCTCTAAGAATCTTCTTAGATGTGTATACATATGTATACACGGATGCATGACGATCAGTTGAGTAGTTTTGGCGTAAAGCGAAACAAACATACTCACATTCACATTTATAATATTAAATTTGTAACATATAATATGTGTATGTATGTATCAGACGACTTTTCAAACCAATATGGCGGACGCTACAAATGGCGGACTATAATTTCCTCAGCATGCCATATTATGATTATCAAAAGTCTTTATTAACGAAATACTTTATACAATTACAAGTATTACAGGAACAATTAAAGCTATATAAAACCATGCTAGCCTCTAACAAGGAATAATATATTTTTCTATCTATAATACATACATAAATTATGGTTTTAAAATTGTAAGTAACATAGTAACATAGTATAAAAGTCGCTTTCCGCCGTCTGTGTACGCTTAGATCTTTAAAATTTCGCAACATATTTTAATGTTTTTTTTTAATAGATAGTGATTCAAGGGGAAGTTTTGTATCTATAATAACTCCATTCTTCAAGTCCGAGGGCGAAACTGCGGGCGGAAGGTAGTATTTATATAATTGTATAGCGCAAAAAGGCAGAAATACCTACGTAAAAACTAAAAAGTATAAAAAACAATTTCTATTGTTAGTTACATTCTACTTAAAATACGAGTCCTTTTAAGCAATAGTTAGTTTAGTAGTAGTTTAGTTAGTTAGAAACTATAGTTACCTAAGTACAAGCTATAAATAAAACGACACAATAATATCCGTACCTATAGGGCAATGTACATTTTTTAACTTGAATGAAAACTGAGAACTCTTTTGATAAATTTAAAATTATTAAAAGTATTTGCCCCACTGATTGCAAGGTACTTCATGAGTCAATTTACTTCCATGTAGACTCACAAATTGGTGCGTGCGTGCTCTCAATGGTGCTTCAAAAATTACGACCGCTCGCTGCCACGTACTTTTGTAAAATTTAAATCGAAGTGTTGTAGCTCTGAATTAAAACTATGTAAATTTCATGTAAATTATATACCGAGAGGTATTGAAGATATCAAAATAAATGTAAATACATATCATATTTTTAAGACAATTTCACTATCAAAATCTCAGTTTTTATATTCGGGTTGACATACCCAGTTAGAATTCACGTGAAATACAAAAGTGTGCAATCTTTAAGCACAAAAAAATCTAACTTTTAGCCAAACACATTACCTTTAAAAGCCAAAGAAGTAGGTACTTTACGTTCACATACATTAATTTGGCAAGAAGTAAGATAAATCAAACGGGTAAAAAATATCTGAGATTTGTAAATGATATCAGTGTTACGTATGAATACAAAAAAGTATCATGCTTATACTTCCGGTTAGAACGAACCTTCGATGCGCGAATGTAACTCACACTTAACCGTGTCTCTATCGATAGGTACTAAAATATTTGTGACGAGACTTATTTTTTATTTTCAATAAACAGCAATGACACCTAAGTCTTTTTGGTGATATTCCGCGAGGTCACAAGACGCGTGGTCATCAGACGGCTCAAGAGGAATGGAAACATGAAATGGACGCTTGCAAAATAAACGTTTTTGTATTTTAACATAGTTGATAAACCCCGTTGCCCCTGCACATATTAAAAGAATCTAACATCTACAACGAAAAAACGTCGAAAACTTCTCATTAAAGCGCGGCACCTAGAAAGTATCGTTTAAAATTTCCTTAATAAAAGTGTACACATCCACTTGAGTGGCAGACGTGTTTGTTCGCACACAGGCGGCCATGCGCAATATCCTCGCTTTGGTAAACAACCTCCGATGTCCGCTAAAAACTATTTTTTATTAAACATTCTCATTCATATCGGATATTTTACCGATATCCCTCTTTCATATAGTGTATTATTGGAATATTCCCGAATAGCTGTCATATTTTATTTCATTTCTCTTTTTGTCATAGAGCGTGTGCATTTCAGAACACAGTACAGAGTAAATTCAGAACAAATAATAAAAACAACTAACAAAAAGCTTGGTATAGTTGTTCATTCATTAGTTGTTGTTGCATTCAAGTAACAGTTTTCACCGTACAGCAACTTTACATTAAAACAAAGAAGAGATAATTAGGTAGTATTTTGAATAATATGCGGATAAAGTCATAGACAAAAGCAAATCAAAAATATGTAATAATTAATGAAGTATTCTAACTTATATCATATAACGGCACAACTGCAGAACGAGTGACGAGTTCAAAATTAATATTAAATTTTGAAGAGCCAATACACGCCAGTCCTATTTAGAAACATTTATACGCGAGTAAAAATTAATTGGAAGTGAAGGGGAGCATCGATCTGAGTCCCATTAAACTATTTCAATTAAATTTCACCGAAGTCCCTCAGTCGTACGGCGTACACTCTTTACAAGTGTCGCGTTCAAGTTTCTGAATGTTGCCCCCGGCGACGGGTCTACGCCACGGGCGAACGGCGACGTGGGAGATTTAATTATATATCGAATATTTCGTTAACATTTCTATTTTCATTCAAGTGAGAAATTGCTTCTTGAACCCCAACTCGTTTCACAGAAATGATTATTATTTTAAGTGCTTCAGAACTTCCTTGATGTGTAATAAGGTCAAAGAGAGCCAATATTAGATAATTACTTCATATTAGTCAATAGAATATTATTATTTATTATTATTAGATTTTATCTAGTATCAATTGTTTAAGCACGATCATTTGTCAGTTTAGCATTACATACAGTTTTAGCAAACTTTTACAACACATAACAACTTATTCGCATGTTAATTTTTATTCAGTAGGCAGAGAGAACCAATTTCCTTAAGTCACGTCACATACAGCCTACCAGGACAATCTTGCGTCCTTAACATATACCTATTATGCTATTTATTACAAAATTTAAAAGAGAAAATTAGATTTTTCTTTACTTATTTTTGCTTATAACATAATATAAATAATATATATTGAGACAACTATATAGTTCAAGATATTAATTCTGTATATTTTGAAAATGAAATTTACGCTAGAATGTGTAAATTAGGCCACAAGAAATATTAAAAGCGATGAACATAATAAAACTTGACGGAATTCGACTGAAGATTCTCTGCGAGAACTTGTTTCGAATAATTTCATCCGATGAATTTATTCAAAAAATTTAAAAACTGTAATTATAAAATTATTACGAAGAAGTTTTGTGTAGTTCAATAAAAAGGTGGACACAAGTTTAACGACATCTGTATGTACAGCATACCATCATATTACTTTTAAGCATACTTCAATAAATATAGGATCTCAACTCTTCTGTATGTTTTTTGAATATTTGTTACTTGATTC
This sequence comes from Calycopis cecrops, assembly GCA_001625245.1. Taxonomy (NCBI): domain Eukaryota; kingdom Metazoa; phylum Arthropoda; class Insecta; order Lepidoptera; family Lycaenidae; genus Calycopis; species Calycopis cecrops. The sequence goes on from LUGF01000411.1 coordinate 264,641, forward strand.
GGTCGTTCATTGTGGACCACTGCTTTTTTGGAGAGATTTACTTTCAAAGTGGCCCCACAGTCATCTAGTTAGGATTTTATGGGATTTCGGAAAAATTCGTAGCAAACCCTCAAATTTCGTTCAATATTGCAATTTTTAATTGGTTAATATTATTAACTAATTAATTGATAATGATTACTTATAAATTGATTAACAAATACAACAAAACGACTATAGCATTAAAATACCAAAAAATCATCGTATTTAAAAACAAAACATTAACTGAAATATATATTTTATGAAGCAACTGGAACTTTCAAAGCATTTGTTATTTTTAAGTTGATTTAATTTTTTCCTGAAATGTTCTTTATAAACCTAATTCTAATGGAATATTTATTCTCTGCGTGTGACAGCTCTGAATAAGCCGACGCTTGGACCACTTTTGAAATTACTTGTCTAATGAAATCTGTAGACCAGAGATTTAGAAAAGCATTTTTGATTTTAAGAAATGGGAAAACTAGAAGGTTTCTCGTTGTATCGGGTCAGAAATATATGAGGTGGCAGTTTATTCTACAATATTATATTACGCGCAAGGAACTTTTGTGCCATACGTAAAAATTACAATATGTACCTGAATTTCTTTGTCATGCTCGTCAATATTTGGGCTGGCTTGAATAATTTGAGAGTGCAAGGAATCGCTAAAATTGGTTTGATTTTGAGAGTCCACATTATACAATATCCATATTAAATGGGAAAAGATAATATCAAATATTATCTGTATTTTTTTATATAATTTGAAAGAGATGTATTTGCATCAAGAACTTTAGCTTAAAAACTGTAAGAGTATCCATTTTATGCTACATTTAAAAATATAATTTTAAACTCAACAAAACTGATAGAATGAAACACTTGAAATATCGTAAGCCGAGATCAAGTGTTCCAACAACAGCGATTCACTTAAACCGGGATTATCAGGAAAGTACTCGATTAAAAGTCAGCTTAAAATATACATCAAACACTCTGATATGCGATTATAAATAAATTCATGCATACACTCTACATTCAATAAATGTAGCCGGAGAATTAAGTTAAGATCAAAATATAGAGTTAAAAAGTAGAGTTCTTGTTGTCGCCCCTAAAAATTGGAATAGGTAGGCCCCTAATGACATTTTTATATTTTTAATCACATAGGGGGATAAACGAGCAGTCGTAGCAATTTTCATGTTGTACAGATAATCTTTCCTCCCTTTCCACATCCTACGTAAATATCCGGTGGCTTTAATTCGGCTGAACACTACCTAATTTTAAAAAAACCCAGCGGAATATTGGAATCTTAGTATCCAATTATGAGTTCATTGATTTTGTTGCCACTGCCTAACGTACAATATGTTAACCGACCCAACACGGACTGATGTAGACGTTGTCTGCGACGTGCCAAGTTTTCCCATCTAAGTCTGCAGGCAAGTTACACATGAACTCATCAGCTGACCGCCGCGAACTACTTGCAGGTGCGCCGTACGCGCCGCAACAAGTAACTTGTTTCCCAAACTGGGACATGTATTGTTGGAGCCGTTTACACAGCGCTGAATGCAACAGATTGTCTCAACTTTTAAGAAGTGGTTATGTACTCAAAATATTTGGCGTGAGTTTGATTTGTTTTTTTTTTATGGCAGTTGGATCACGAGATGGCGAAATAAATAGCCGTATAATCAGAGGAAATAAAAGATGCGTCGCCCTCGGTTACCTGAAATAACGCGTCACCATACAACCGCGTACCGTGTTATTAACTAAAGACACTCCGTTCAGTAGAAACTACCACGGTACGACCGGGAAGGTAACTCTGCCTCAGGTAGCCGGCCGTAAAGTGGTTGCTATGGCGTCGCGCATCGAGCAAATTGTGACGTTCTAGTGGCCCAAATAGGAAAGGAGGGATGTCTGGGCATCGGTAGTCACGTCATAAGGTTTCGACTGCTCCTTTGCCCTTTTATATTAAACTAAAGCTAATTATAATCTATACTATAATAATACAAAGCTGCAGAGTTTGTTTGTTAGAACGCGCTAATCTCTGGAACTACTGGTCCGATTTGAAAAATTCTTTCAGTATTAGTTAGTCCATTCAGCGAGGAAGGCTTTTTAACTGACTGCGGTAAAAAACGGATTTTCGTAAACGAAGTTGCGGGCTTCTGTTATTAGATATATATAGATAGATAGATAGATATTCAAATAGTTATTTGAATATCTATCTTGTCAATTGTCATACGATTCAGACTTGAGTGTTTCCTATTTTCTTACATATTCGTATTTATCTACCTTCACTTTCTACATTACTTGAAGTCAACGCATAAAAGTAAGTATTAAGAGCACTTCTCTTGCAAAACATTCCACGTCAAAATAAAACAACATGCAAATCGGCGCTAGAAAACCTCTAATAGCACTGCAATAGATCTTAAATTTTACGCAATAAATACCATAATGCATAGCATGCGGCTTGCACGCATGCACCCGTGCAACGTTAATGTTGCATCAAAGTATTTTCATTTGGTACGTAAAGGTCCATAAAGTGAGGCTTTGCACACGATGTGCCACTTTCTGAATTGAGTCTTTTATTATTTTTCACAGTACTCCGAAAGCAACACGCTGAAGAAAGGTTGTATTTTAAATTGCGAAGGAAATGTATGTTACAGCGCTAACATTCCAGAAATTAAGTGTCCAAATATGTAAAGTTGCTGCCTTGGCTGGCAGTTGAAATTTATTAGAATTCATTGAAAAATATAAATGAGAAAATATTGGTGCAGGGTCCCCTGTACAAATATTTTAAACCTATCTCCGGAGAGATTGCACAGAATATAAAATGTATGTACGAAGGGCGTTTAAGGTCGTATCTCTTACAACAATTGACAGTGGGACACCCTTGGTGAATAATGGATTAGGACGCCAGGCCGTAAAATATTGGTAATCTTTTACAAAGTGATGGATCAGTCTTCTGCTCCTTTTGGGTTCAGATGGTCCAGCCCCAATAAAATTTATTTTTTAATATCCTAAAAGTTAAGCCGTCGGTCCTGCGCCTGATTTCTCCGGTCGTGTCTGTCTGCAGGGTCCATCGGAATATGAGAATGAGGGAATAGAGAATGCACGTGTGTTTTTGCGCACACTTGTGCATTATAATATTTCCTGCGCAGATGGCACGTCTATATAGGCAGCCGCCGTAGCCGAAATCGGGTAGTATATAAGTGTCGAGTCCGACAAAGGTCATGGGGCCATCCGGGCTTCTAGGTATCGCAAGTAAGTGTATCTATTCCCCTGCGTCAAAAAAAAAAGTGGTAAGGCTATCCATATCATATATCGTCAATCGATAATGATCATTATGTTGTGTCGTTTTTGTAGTATGTCCAAAGGATGGATACTATTTGGATAATAATGTCTTGGTTAATCATCAATACCCCAGTTTCTACCACACGACTGATTCTTGGCTAGAAAGAGAGCTTTCTGGTGTGCACCAGTTCACAGCCACTGCATCGATTATATATATATATAATATATAAGGGCACAGCTATATATATATATATTATAGCAGAGCAGGGATTGTGTAGCAGCGGAACGTTTAGGAGTGGTGACCGACGATGTCTTGAAGATAAAGCAGAAAAGGTTTTATTTCCGTAAGGAAAGCAATGAACTAATTTTAGACGTCGCCTTCCAAGTAGGAATTCATAAGTAGTCGGTGAAGAGCACCAACTTCGAGCCATCTTATCTGGTTTTCCATCTCAATCTCGTTGGGTAAAGAAAACAAATATATACAAGACCCATAGATTCAGTAATAGTTGTTGAAGAGTTCAGTCTAACGTATTCAGAATTTGAATATGATAGACTCGCCAATGTAAACTAGATGTACTCGAAACTGGAGTTAGCTACAATATACGTATTACATTGAGATTCAATTATCTAAGAGAAGGTAGATTGTCAATTATTATCTAACATGTTCCGCCTACACTTATAAAGTTTCATATCTAAAGGTCGGTTTCATGAGCCCCTAATAAAGTCCCGCTTAGTATAATAAGAACTTTAAACTTTACTTCCAGCTTATCTCTTCCATCCGCCATGGTGTTAACGTGTGTAACCAGCTATACCGGTGGATGTAGAAATGCATTTCGCCGCGGTATCAAAAACGCTCCAACCGCATAATACAATAAAACTTCATGGCTACACAAAAAGCCATGTCCTCATTTATTTTTCCCCTGTCCTCACGTTAATTCAAATAAACTCCGTTAATAAAATTAAGGGGATGAACGTTTGATCCCGAGTGCACGTTGCGAGGTACCTAATATAATTCTACATGACGTCGTACTCATATAACCGGTGTCGTCCCCGCAACGGTTATTATAGTTAAACCTATGAACCGTAAAAGTTACGAGTTACTGCGCCGCGTCAAAAAGCTCATATGAACTTTATAAGCTTCCGCTTCACTTGATATTAACGGTTTAAACAACTTTAAGTTTCAAACTTTTTCAAGACACTTTTATTAACTCCGTTTAACTGATTAAGCTTAAACTCATTTAGAATAAATAATATAAGGTACTATTTGGGATGAAAAACTGTCTAGTGGTAAAAATGTTTCCTCGTAGGTCAGAAATGGATTCGGGCCAATCCAAAGCCTTATATGGAGGTTTTAATAATGGATTTAACGCAACACAGTGAAGCCATGAAGCCATATCAACATGGCTAGGAGAGCGGCAAAGCAATTAATCGTGTGCCTTATTTTTCTCTTATCTAGTTCAACAAGATACCATCAGAATAAAAGAAGGATGGAATAGCGAAGACCGAGAATAAAATACTAATATTAAATTGATGGTTTTACTGCCCCAAGGTGGTTTCCAAGAGTCTTCGCATCGGGCGTGTTTGTAATGAGTGTATTGGTGCAAGCACATAGTTATGTAATATAATATATATAATATAATTATGTCTATCGCTCACAAATATCATAAGACTTTGGCCACCGTAGTCGAAATTCAGTCCGGATCACAATCATGATAGTTATAGCTGCACTGTACTAGTACATCCTTACTGCATGTGGTTTCAATGCTCCCTAAACACATAACGGACGTGTAATACGTTTATTGCTGCTTGTCGAGAGCTCAGTTAAATGTTTTATCACTCATAACTTCGCGAACTGGACTAATAAATTGAAAATGAAACACTCCGGGTAGTTTGAGAGATTGACGAGATAAAAGCAACAAAGTGTACTTTATTATATTGGACCTGATACTGTTCAAGTGTTGTTGTAAGACGTAGACTAGAGGAGTGGAGAGGCTGGAAGCCTTTGAAATATCGTGTTGGCGTAGGATGGAAATGATAAATTGGAAGGTCAAGGACAAGAAGAAGTTGTTAAAGTTCTTAATACGCTATGCTGACCTTTATTATGTGCTCATGAAACCGGCCTTTAGATTTGAAACTTTCTAAGTGTAGGCGGAACATGTTAGATAATCATTTACAATCTAGCTTCTCTTAGATAATTGAACCTGAATATAATACGTATATTGGAGCTAACTCAACAGCTTCTGGAGTAAACTCAAGTTTCGAGCACATCTTGTTTACATTGGCGAGTATGTTAGTATTCCAATTAGGAATACGTCAGACTCAACTCTTCAACAACTAATATTAAACTTATAGATCTTGTATGACGTGTTTGTTTTGATTTGCTACCCAAATAAGCGATCCAGATGGCTCGAAGTGGGACTCGTCGCCGGCTACTTATAAACGCCTATTTTTAGGGAGACGTCTAAAAATAATTTATTTCTTTTTTTAAGGAAACAAAATCACTTTCAGATTTATGTTCGACATCGTCGGTCGTCACTCCTTAGTGTTTGGCTGCTGGACAATCCCTTCTATAATTAGGGCCAAGGCGACGCAACGGTTCATCTTCTACCTCAGAACTAATCCTGTGGCACAAGCGCGGATTTTGATGATTGACCAAAGCGTTATCTTTCCTAAAAGTTACAACCGCTTAGAAACACTGCTGATAATATAAAGCATAACGATTATCATTAGCCATCCATTCAGTACATTTCCTGGGAGGCGTTGGCCTCTTTCTGCGAGACAGTAATGCTCCAGAAGGAGGCCGCTGGGCGGACCAGGGAGGTGGAGAATGGCCTGACCCGCGAACGACGGGTGGTAGTGCGGCAGAGGCGCTACGCGCAACTTATGCCGCCTCAATAACTGGGGCCAGGGGTTAGGTTGGGAACCTGATCCTATTGCACGGCCCCGACGTCGGAAGGGGCTAATCTAGGCTTTTGGATTAGCCCCACTATGTTGGAGAAGTCCGGTCCTTTACGGGGGACTGGCCAGTCGCCGAGGTGCCCTGTTGCTGACAGATCCGGGGCACCTCAGTATAGGCGGCCGATGGCACCCGCGGGGTTTTAGTGGATATTCGGTTAATCCGGGAGTCCCACACACATCCACCGGACCTCACCCTCGATCTGGTGGCAGTGCATAAATGCATTTCCCCGCGAGAAAAAAAAATCCATTCAGTACATGGCTAAACATTTATCTGTATAGTTATCTGTCAATGAATGTCAAAAGAAACTGGCCCCCCTAACTAGCTACTCCACGTAGATAGCTTTACCGCCTGTTATATGGATAACCAATAAATACTTATTCTTCGTAAGCGTGGCTTCTATCCTAGAACCATAATGACCTATAATCCTTTTGTTCTTCCACAATCCAGCTTACTGCCACTTCAACGAGCTTATCCTTCGCGTGATGCAGGTTACATTTAACACGTTAATAAATTTAATTGATATACCTACTACAAACGTGTGATATTCGGTCAGCCTACTTATTGTATTTTGTGTATTTAAGTTCAATACACATTTAGTAAACCTTATAATAAGTTACTTTTGGATCCTTCTATTGGGGCTGGACCATCTGAACCCGAAAGGAGCAGAAGACCGATCCATCACTTTGTAAAAGATTACCAATATTTTACGGCCGGGCGTCCTAATCCATTATTCACCATGGGTGTCCCACTGTCAATTGTTGTAAGAGATACGACCTTAAACGCCCTTCGTACATACATTTTATATTTTGTGCAATCTCTCCGGAGATAGGTTTAAAATATTTGTACAGGGGACCCTGCACCAATATTTTCTCATTTATATTTTTCAATAAATTCTAATAAACTTCAACTGCCGGCCAAGGCAGCAACTTTACATATTTGGACACTTAATTTCTGGAATGTTACAGCCGTAACATACATTTCCTTCGCAATTTAAAATACAACCTTTCTTCAGCGTGTTGCTTTCGGAGTTCTGTGAAAAATAATAAAAGACTCAATTCAGAAAGTGGCACATCGTGTGCAAAGCCTCACTTTATGGACTTTTACGTACCGAATGAAAATACTTTGATGCAACATTAACGCTGCAGTAGTGTACGCGTGCAGAGTCACATGATATTGCATTATAGTATTTATTGCGTTCACTTTAAGGTCCATTGCAGTGCTATTAAATACTTTTCCAGCGTCGATATGCATGTTGTTTTATATTGACGTTGAATGTTTTGCAAGAGAAGTGCTCTTAATACTTACTTTTATGCGCTGACTTCAAGTATTGTGGAAAGTGTAGGTCGATAAATACGAATATGTAAGAAAGTATACACACAAGTCTGACACGTATAACGATCTTCAAAATAAATATTCTAATAATATTAATTAGTCTCATGTAATATAAAATGCCAAACGAGCAGTCGAAGCCTTTTTGATGGTCTCTACCGATCAGTGTCTCCACACGTTCGTTGAACTCCATGAAGACCACACGGAGACAGACCGAAACTCGGTCAAGTTTCACTGAATGGTTGTTTTAGTCATATTAAAAAATAGCGTTAGATTTACCGAAGTAATTTATGAGCTGTATGCCGCCTCACTATGACGAATAGGGGTGGAGTACGCGGCGAGTGAAACCACTGGGAGCTGCAAGTCTTAATATATAATTAGTGTTGTCTGTGTTCATTTAACAAACGGAGTGAACATAAGAAGGTTTGCAGTCGAATTGGCCCGGCACGACCGAGGAGGTACCTTTCGCTTACGCCTTATACGATACCGGCGTAAAGTGAGAGCTGTGCTGTCGCGTTTCATACGGTGTGTACGTGTCCCGTGGCTCATGGAGGTATGTCAAGAGGAAGGAGGGAAACGCACCTGTAGAACTTTTCTGTTAATGTCTATGGGCGTGGTGTTCAAGAAAATGGTTTCAACTGCTTGTTTGCCCCCTTATACTATAAAAAAATATCGTTGTTGTCTAAGTGTAATCTAATGAAGTGTAATCTATGAAGTATGTCTAGGTCATCATAAAGCAGAGTAGCTAGGCGGTTTATGTAATATCGTAACTTTTACACATTTAAAAATACTCTGGTTAAATAACCTACAGTCTGTACTTTTGGGGTCAGGGCGGTGTTAATCTGGAGATGATCATAGATCACAGAAACAGAAAGGCGTAAACATAACAAGATTACCCTTTCTACCATCCAGAGAAGATTGTAAATTCCACGCATCTGACAAGTTTGTAAACATAATTCTAAATAGTTCCAACATTGTCGCTACGTGAGCATCTCAGGAGCAAAATAAAACGAGGCGTTTTAAAATGAAGTATCAAGTTAAAAATAAAAACAGCACCAAGAGAGCCGCTGTGTGTTACACCAGCGAGCTTCTGAGATGTCATTAAAATTAATGTGCTCGTTTAATTTATACTTTTGTCTTGATAAGGCCGTAATTATTTCAAGGCAATCGTTTCTATTAAGATTATAAAATATGGAATGCACAGGGTAATGACGAACTTCTAGGTGATTAGTATTTGTTATTATACAAGGTTGATAAAAGCGAGAGGCGTTAAATTAAACCACATATACTATAAGTGCCTACACTTAATATGAAACAATTAAAAAAGGTGTACCACAAGTATAATAATAAATAATAAATATTTTTTTCAAAGAAGTTAAATAGCGAATAAATGTAATCATGATTTGTACCGGCGGATA
>LUGF01000411.1:273666-287712 GCA_001625245.1 Calycopis cecrops
ACGGGGTGAATGCCCGCCGCCCACAGTCAGCCGGGCTCGCAAAAGCTGACGATACCGCATGTACGAGGTAAGAAAAAACTTAAAAAAATCCTGTGGCTGCTCCGATTGATCTGATTTTTGTCGTGATGCCTGGAAATTATACACTAAATATGTGGTTTCATTTAACGCCTCTCGTTTTAATCAACCTTGTAAAAAAAAAATATGCAGTGGAAGTATTTGAATGATTAGCAACGCCAAGACATCCGCCCCGGTCATGATCTTCTCTATGAGCCTTTCATTCAAAATAAAGCCAAGGCCACCTTTATTGCCCCTCGTGACGTCAGAATCGCGGGTTGGGGAACCCTGCGGTATATTTGGCCATGATAATAGAAGTTAAATTAGCTATTATAAACTTTCTTATATCGGGATGCATCTTTGCTATCTGCAAGAGTCCTCCTTCAGACCCCAACCTTTGTCTCGTCGCCTGGCGAGCACTCGTAGCAATCAGATTTATGCATTTGGCTTTTCTTCGCTTCTACAGCGTACCTACAGGTTAGAAAAAAAATAAAAAGAACCGCAATTTTTAAGCATAGGTGTTTGCCTCTTAAAGCTCGAGTTTACCGTACCTTACACAAGCCGAAAGAGAGAAGAAGTTGAAAAAATCATTATCATCAGTATGCGGCAAAATTACCTGAAACAATGTAAGATATTATTTATTAAATGTTGCTTTCATTTTATATTAAACGTCTATCACAAGCTTTCCGTAACGAATAGAAATAAAAATCACCCGGCCTATAACTTGCTTTTTCTATAAACTAAATTCCAGTTTAAAATGGTTAGCCAATTTTGTGTGATTGTATCTGACAGGCTTTACTTAAGTTTGTTTATTTGTTAAAACAAACTTAAAAGCCTGACAGTCTGATTAAAGATAAAGGTTAAAATATATCTTTTAAAGATAAACAGTTTAATTAAGAGTAATGTAGAATAGTAATTAAATAAAAGCTTTCATTAGTAATAACTTCTGCTTGCCGTACGTTGCACGGAGTATATATAACTGAAGAAAATTAAATTTAAAAAACATTTCTTTATAGACAAAAGCTACTTGTTGCGGTATACATGAAATATTATTATAAGTAATCAAATAAGTATTTATTAGTGGTGCATGCTAAAAATAATCAAGTGTTGGTTTCTCTTTATAAAAATAAAAGTAAAGATTATATCTTTATTTTCAACATTCGTCCGTACAGAATAACTAAGTACTTTAGCTGCCAATTATAAACGGTAGCTGCAATTCATTAAGTGCCTACATGCGGCTCTGTACAGATACAACTAATCTGCGGTGGCTACAAGAACTTCCCAAAGCCGTTGAAGTCTCTCGTCGGACTGAATGGCTGACTGAATTCCAGTTGGCTACGAATTCCACTTAACATGGAGGAATTAATTTGAGATATCGGGCTTCCGAGGACCACTTTGCTGACGTCGTGTTTAGCCTTTCATTCATCATCATCGGAGTTATGGTCCTTCTTTGTAGTCTTAAATACATCTTTTGTAGTATAAGGGGCGCAAGAGCGGTAAGAGATTTTTTTATGAATGCATATGCTCATAGACTTCCGTATTACTTATACAAATATAAAACTCAAGGGTAACATAGTGATTTATCAACGCACAGCCCAAACCACTGGACGGGTAGGGCTGAAATTTGGCATGCAGGTAGATGTTATGACGTAGCCATCCGTTAAAAAAGAATTTTTAGAAATTCAACTCCTAACTCGTATTTCCCATACGGTGCTGCCCTAATTCAGCTGTAACGCAGTATGGCACCACTTGCCGCAGTTGACAAAATATTTCACGTTCTATTTTTTTTTATTTTTTTATGGTTTAGGGGGAGGGAAGGGAAGCGAGCAGTCGGAGCCATTTTCATGATTACCCACCCCCACAGACATTCACATAGAGCCTATACAGATGCGCTGCTCTCCCATCTCCATGAGCCACCGGCTTCTTACACACCGCACAAAACGCGACAGCACAGCTGTCACTTTAGGCCGGTCTAACATTAATATTCAGCACTATACTTAAGCTATGTAAATAAATTCATCAGGTTAATGTATACATACGAATAGTTTAACTCTCATATTTGGAGAAACGTACAAATGGGCACATATCTCATGTCTGTGCGTCTATTAGTTAATATCATACGTGTAAACATCACAGAAGGAAGCCACAATAAATAACAAGTAAACTACATTGATATGGGCGTAAATAGAATATATTTGGCCGGAGTCAAGCTGTATTAGATACAACACTTGTATCTAATACAGCTTGACTTTATTTATTGTTATTTATGAATGTGATATATGAACTCTGATATCAACAGTTATGGTGTAGTTTTGTTAAAAAGTATTACTCTTCGTACTCTTCATTGTTGATCTCAATATTTTTTAAAAATATTTCAATTATGTTATATGAGATATAAAACTGAAACTGTATTGTAAAGCCTATAATTTTAGAAGGACTGTACCAAATTTGATAACTATTTTATTAGCGTTAACATATTACCTTTTCATACTAAGGTTACTTGATGACAGTTCCGCCACATAGCATATTTATTTATTTATTTATTTTAACAACACCTACATATAATCAACTTAACAAAAAAAAAATAACTCCCATGTATTTCTTCTATCCAAGGAGACCAGAGCTTCTTTAACAAGAATAAGTTCCAGCTACTCTGCATTAGAGTTTCTCTGACGAATAACTCATCACGAATTTTATCTGCAAAGGAATATGATATATATGAAAATATTGCAATAATTTTATATTCACAATATAAATGTTATATGAAAGATGCATCGCTGCAAGCATATTGAAGCGCTATTTAGTTTCCATATAAATCATTGACATTTGTTTGCGCTACCATCTGCTACGTAGAACCGCTTGCAAGCCGGTACGCAAATAGAAGTACTTACGATATTCTCGTTGCTGGCTTATCGCGATAACGGCTGAGTTATTTCGATACAACGCGCGCCTCGTGGCTGCGCTCGGGTTCAATAGGATTCTTACGCCGACGTAATTAAGGTCTGCTTAATAATATGTCTTAAGTTTACGCGAATATTACTCATTAGAATAAAACAACTTTAACTGATTTTTTTTTAATTTTACAAGCTTGACGTTTCATAACCTGTACAGTAACCATGGTCACGGGTGGACTGTGTGAGTGCTATATGATATAGTAATAGAAAGTCTGCTTGTAATCCTAATTATTTGAAACACTTTTCGTATAGCGACTATAAAACTTTAATAAAATATCAAATAATCAAACAAGTAATTAGTAGCAGTGCTCAGTGTGCTGTGTAAATGAATTCAAAAATGTATATAAAAAAATAAATATGATATGACATTATGTCATTGTAACTACGACAATGAATATCAATAAAATAATTAAGTTTTACTTCAGATGTGTGGTCTAAACACTACACTTTTTCGAGATAATAAGCATTTTCTAAATTGTAATCTACATCAATGATAAATTTAACTCAAATATGTTTAATGGTTTTTGCGTAAAAGTATAAACAATATGCTTCATATACTTTCGCTCAATTTTACGAATATTATATAAAACAATACCCATACAATGCCGAGACTTCAATATCTTTATGAATTGTTTTTACTCGAACTACCTTAATGACTCAAAGAATTGAGCTACTAGAGGACTTAAAAGGCGTATGACCACTTTGCGATCCCAGCGAAAACCTGTTCCGTTTCTCTTTAAAAGCTTTAAAATTAATAGCAGATCTCGATATTCATTATTGATTTCTGTTAGCAACTGTTTGCTGGTCGTTCCGTGAATCAATACAAAGCTCCCTTCATGTTTATCTCAGCCGTTTCGATCTAATGCATTTTGAATTAATCTCCAGGAATAAATTTGATAATGAAGCCAAATGTTTCGGTTAAGAAATCATATCGGAGTGGCGCGTACGTGGAAAGTTCTAGACTCTCTGGGCCCCTTATAAGTTTTAACAAACGTGAAACTTAATAAGAGTGAGGTTCAATATTCCAATAACGTTAATAATTAATTGTGTCTGTAGACGCATTACATTATCACGCGTCTTTATCATCACCTGGTAGACATATATTGCTGAATTTAGGATTCCCGTTAAGAGAGTTATGGTCAATCACATCCATCAATCATCACGAGTAGGAATATCATAAAAATATTATGACATATTATACATACGTTTTTGCGAACTAAAGAAGAAACTAGGTTATAAATCACATCTATAATAATAATAATAATCCATACACATTTACAATCATTATCATCAGTTAGCAGCTTTTGGAACTCAGTCTAACAACTCACCGTATTGTAAGAACCATACTTGAGTATATAGTAGGTATACACTATACACGTACTATCAAGTTAATAACTGATACCTTGGACGTTATAAATACTAGTTTGATATCTTAATTATCAATATAATTTTTGAAAATGGTTACCAGGTGTTCTGGAAACCTCTCATTATATTAATTTCATTTTAATTAACGTTACAATTACAACACAACTAACAACTTATATTAAACATTAGTTCAAATTTATAAAATATTGTAACTGTCTATTTTGACAAGGTTGTAAGAAATGTTGAAAGTTGAATAAACGAAACATTCTTAACGACTGGAGTTAAAATAGTTTAAAATATAAATGGACTTTCGCTGAAAGTCCAAGCTAAATACTTGAGACGGAATCCAGACTCTCAAAACTGTTAATTCTAAAAGAGATAAATGAATTAAATGCAGTACGTATTTTTCTCTTAGATCATCTATTTTTATCGTTGTTAAAATAAAGATCTAGAGATTTGAATATAGTGGTTTAGTGACGGATGCGGAAGATCGATTCTTATTTAAGACATACGTATTTTTAAACCGTTAATTTTTAATACAGCACCGACAAACCCAATCTGCATAAAATTTATTATAATACAATATAACTGTTGGCAACATCGTGAAAAAGCTGACAACACCGGGTTTAACAGTAGATGGCGCCAACCGCTTTGTGACGTCAGCAGCTAATAAAAGCGGAAGTACCTAAATGGTTGGCGCGGTTGATTCGTTGGACGATCATCTAACAGTGTTGAACTAATTAATAATTTAGTGTATAGCGGAAGCGCTATTGGTTTTCCTATTGATTATTAACTGTGAAGTTAAGTATTAACTAAATTAAATTATAAAGCTGATCATAAGTGGTAAATGTTTTTCGGTATTCTTATATATTACCTTGGTTAAATATTTTAATGTAATTTCACTTAGTTTATTTTAATTAAAGACTGATTATTTGATGTTAATACTTGTTGTCATTTCTAGTAATTTCTAACATAACCAATAACATGACATGTTAGTATGTAATTTTTATAACCAATCTGTTAACCAAGATCAGCAAAATCAGACCCGTTTTAGTGGTAGATGTTTCGAAGCAATTTTCCCATTTATTTATACCTTCAAGATTCTTGTTATTCCAAAGATCAATCGAGCTCGTGTATTTTGTGAAACAAAACGGGAAACTTTTAAACGAAACGCTGAAAATAAATACTTTAACCAAATCGAAAAGTCAAGCCAGCAACTGCAAAACAAAGAGTCGACGAAACATAATGAAAAAACAACTTACTCAATAGCAATACAAACAATTTGGAGTAGTCCGAATAACTGCACTCTCACAAATCTTTGTGTTTTATTTTCTTCGCAGAACAGTAATATTTCTTGAAAGGATTATAAGAAAAGAGTGCAATCTTCCCTCTATTAAAATGGCGAAGAAATGGAAAATGGGACTTGTACTGAGGCAATTTTGTATAACCTTTTATTGTAATATTACATGTATATAAAAAAACATTTTGCAAGTTATTAAGATTTTCTCATAATAGTGATAATAATAGTACAGAATTCGTCGGAAACGGCACTGCGAAACCTAAAAAGGCTATATCTTTATTCACCGCTTCATAATTTGGCTTGTGAGTGAGTGTCTAGATTCAAAAACATTTGTCACGAAGAGGGTGTGTAATAATAAAAGTCGGAAGTCGCGCCTCTGCCTGCTTGAAGCGTGAATGGCTCTTCACAAAATAAAGGGCTTAAGGTTACACTCATTTGTTAAAGGGAAAGCTCGTTTACATATAAGAAATGTTTTGTTGAAACTACGAGATAAAGGGCGAAGTCTTACCAAATAAATTTCGGTTGTATTTGAATTTTATTATTTTATCAATTCGTCTATATTATTATAGCATCTATATAGAACTAAGTAATCGTTTTCATATTAAAAGGAGTACAAACTTACCTTTACTCCACACCCCAGGTCAAGTCTTGTCATAGCGGTGAGGCACAGTAACACAGGGTAAACGCGCTCTCATTGGGCCAAAGTATTATTATTATGGCCACTTGAACCGAGCGGGCTGCTGTTTGTACCGCTCTTGTAAGAAAAGGGAAATAAAAAACATACGAAGAAGGCGTTTTACGCATGCGACAAGGGACAGAGAAGGGAACCTCACCACACTGTCCTGAAATTGGTGGGATTTTCCTATGGTGCATGACCCACTTTGAAAGTGGCGATTAGGAAGTGACTGACTGAGCCGCCAAGGTGTCTTGATGATTAAAATTTCCAGAGAACCGTACGAAACGCGACAAAGATACTTATCACTACGAAGCCTACCCTGGTAAATGGCTTTTCCCGTGTCACCAAAAATACCTACCTATCCTACCTAGGTATACACTTATATTATGTACATAGTCCAAAACAGTAAGGTCTTGTTAGTGATATTTTTGAAAATGACATACATATGCCGATAAATTTAATCAAAAAAACCACATCTAATAAATACGAAAAATTCCATCATCGATCATCTTCGATCTAAAAGCAGAGATATTGATATAATCAGGCTAGTCCTTAGCAGTAGGCGAACAATCCCAGATTAAAATACAAAAACCCTAATGGAAACACAACAAATACAAAAAACAAATTATTTAGCCGTATTTATTGTGCAAACAGATTTTGCGCCAGGCTCGGGATTTCCGCGCGAATTTCCAAAACACGGCAGCGGGATTCATTAATACAAATATACACATCGCTTCCTCTTTACGTGTCATTTGCTCAGCGTTCCAGCCAGGTTACTGCATCGACATATCGACAATAGAACTGCCAAGTGCGATATAATGATATTAATTAATAAATATTTTTTTACACTCATAGTAAGAGCTAAGTAACCCACTGCATACCCGCATGCAGCCGAATTGGACCGGCACGACCGGGGAGGTACCTCTCGCTTAGACGTGACTGCAGTAATGTGACAGCCGTGCTGTCGCGTTTCGTGCGGTGTGTAGGTGGTTATGAAAATGGCTCCGACAGCTCCGTTTGCCCCCTAAACTGTAAAAAAATGTAGGGAACATCCTAATTAACTTGCAAAGCCAGATTAACTTTTTTTTTAGTTTCCTTTCAAATCAAGTTTCAAGTTAAATCATCAATTTACTGACCATACCCTAATAGTACGTGCATCTAGTTTCCGTACGTCGATGGAGGCGTAAAAATTAGCAATGTTTTATAAATATTTACTCGACCGTCGCTGAGTTTATCATAAAAACGTAAACTGACGTGTTTATATAATATTCGTCGATCCTTTTTATCTCGTCTCATTTGACGTTTTATCGCTTTGACTAAATTTCCCATGGTGTAAATCTGGCTTATGATATACGAGTACTAGTTGACCCGACAGCCGTTGTCTTGTCAAAATATGTTGTCATGGTAACGTGTGGTTATGTGGCCGAATTGTCAACCCGTTATTTTGCCTTACAATAGTGTATTTCAAGTCGAGACACGGACTGCGGAATTATATATTTTGATAAATTATAGCTATTAT
Source organism: Calycopis cecrops (assembly GCA_001625245.1). Lineage (NCBI taxonomy): Eukaryota > Metazoa > Arthropoda > Insecta > Lepidoptera > Lycaenidae > Calycopis > Calycopis cecrops. The sequence goes on from LUGF01000411.1 coordinate 281,535, forward strand.
GTTACCGAGGACTAACATGTATATAACAAAAAAAAACATCAGAATCCATCCACTAGTTTTTGCGTGAAAGCCGCACAAAACACAGACAGAATGTCGTTTTATTATATGTATAGATTTTTTATGGTACAGGGGAGGGGGAGAGCAGTCGGAGCCATTTTCATGACTACCGACGCCCATAGACACCCGCATAGATGACAGTTATACATACTATTGATCTCCAGCAGATCGAAATTTGTACTCAATTATACGAATAGAATGCATTCGACTTTGAATACAGTCTTCAGTGGCTATATGGTCCAGGAAAGGAGGAGGAGGAGGTAGGAGGGCAACGCATCTCTATGTGGATATCGATGGGCGTCGGTAGTCATGAGAATGGTTCCGATCGCTCGTAGGGAGAAGAATATTACATCACAGATCTCATGTTATGTGTATAGAATAAGGAGGTAGGCGAGAGGTCCGGGCACATGTTCATGTTCCCATCCAACGCCAATGCAAACGAACACACCGCACGAAACACGACTCTATGCACAGGTGCGAGCTGTGAGCATCTGCTAAAGTGGGGTTCTTCTTCTTACCTGATCCATTTTAAATAAGATGAAAAAGTTCATACATAATAATATTTTGCTATTTTTATTACTTATTACCATATATAAGTAAATGTTAGTAAGCGCCAGCCCAACAGCCACGGGCGTATGAAGTTTTATTGAATTCCGCCCCGACCACACAGTTGTGCTATTTGGAGTGTGCGCGAAATGCGAACGCAAATAATCGTGATTCCAAGCCAGTTTTTAGGAGAAATATCGCTGTAAAGCTTTTAAAACTTGGCGTTTCAAAAACAAAATAAACTGCGAAATAACTTAGACACCAAAAGATCTTTCTTTGGTGTCTTAAATTCACCAAAAGAAAGATAATGCTCCTTCAGTCGCACTAGCCTGATTCTCTTAAGAAATACTATTTGAAATCTTAAAATTTAGAAAACTTAAAATCCACTCCACGGTGCAATAACACTGTGTATGTAGGTAATAGTTTCCTGCTGTCCCAGTTACAGTCACAGCTGATAATTATCCGGAGCTGACCGGCGACTATAAAACACAGGAAGGTCTTGAGGGGCACTTGGACACACGCTGTTCGAGCTTACGTAATTGTGGAACAGTTTAGTTGTGATATGTTTTTGTTTTAAACTACATTTTACAGTCGTCACAAATTAGGAGCATCCCGTTATATATTTCGATCTAAATAGGTACACAATTGACTGTGTACGAACTTATTTTGTGCTTATTATAACTTGACTTATAATATGTTAATGGGTGTATGTTCAGGGAAAAGTCATTATTTGTAGTTCGTATTTATTGCTTAATTCACTGATAACTTATAAGTAATAGTAATAGTAGTGCTGGTTAAAGAATTGGTTGCCGACTGGAGAATCGTTGGACGATTCCCACGTCATAAGCAAGGCGTGCCTGACGCGGCATTTATTCACGTGTGTGTGTCCCCTACAGTAGCCCCCCTCTTAAAAAAACAATAATCCAATAAAATAGCTAAACATCATTTAACAAGTTTTAAAGTTACAATCATTCATAGAGGTGGCTGGAGCTTCACGACTTATCGCGGTATTTACAACGTAAGCACTTAGAGCGTGCGACGAAACTACGAACCTGATACTTGTTATTACATTCCAGAGTTCTTCCGGCACTCATTAGAAGTAACAATACATTGTTATAAACAATCTTAAATTAACACATTGGTAAGTGTCGGCTAAAAGAAATACCTAATTTATTGTAGGGACACACACTATTATATCGTATAATTAAAACAGAAGTACATTAAAAATAATTTCATAAAAAGAATGCTGGTATATGAAAAAATGTACAATGGTAAAAGTGAGTGAAAAAATACAACACAAAATGACATTAAAACAGATATCGTCGCGTCGGCAAGATCTTAGATTAGTTGCTTCCGGATTCCGATTCTAGGCTCGACTCCTTTTTATATTTATATAATATTCTATCGGTCCAAAGGTAGCAGTGAAGTTCGCATACACTTTAGCCGATTATAGTTTTCAATTAAATCTGATAGTGAGCAATATATATTAATATCTGGACGTCATAAGACATGAGTGCTTGAGTCCGCAAAAAGGTTAAGTCCAGTGTAAAAACGATTGTGGTACTGTCGCTCTGCCATTCATTCTCATCCAGACTCCAGTAGCGGCGAAAAGTTTCTACTCGTGACATTGGTAGGCATTAACTTGGTGTGTGCCGGTCCGGGGTTTAGCTAGTACATTCGCATATGCTCCGGTCGGTAAGCCCAATCTACAATTTCTTCTACCAAAATTGCTCATAGTTAGCATTGGTAGGCAAATTGTTGCTTAACATTGTTGTCTTCTACCAAGAACGTCATAATATTGCTGAAACTATGTCTCTAAGCAATATTAGGTATGGATTATTCTCATAATTATGACCATGCGTAATAAATTCCAATGCGATTATCGTTTTATAAAAAAATCGATATATATATTATTGCTCTTGCATTTGTAAAGTAAATTCGGAATCCGATATCTTGAACAACGTGGCTACATAAGTTTTACCTCCACGCACGTATGCAGAGGGAGTCGGCACGTGGTCCGTTTAATTTAATTATTGCAACACTGCAATTTTGTTCACTCTTAATTTCACTTTCTTCTTGCACTTATATATCTGACTTCTGACTGACTCCATCACTAAATACTGTACATAGACATTCAGCAAAAAAAAGTCAAAATTAGATTTGCGTCTTCAATTCACAGGGGTCACCAATGTACGAACTTATTATGTGCTTATTATACGAGAGGTGGTCCAAAAGTTCGCAGAATGGCGGCATTTATACACGTGTGTGTGTCCCCTACAACTGTAATGCAGCAATTTAGACAATTTATTTGTTCACTGTTTCTATAGAAGGCAGATCAGCAGGCAAATTAGTTTAATAACGCAGATGGAATCAACTTTCACTTTAAGATATCTTATAAGCCCATCGGATATGTTCCCTTAAACATATGTGCCTATTAATTTAGGTCTGTGATAGGTTTATCTGACAATAAAATGCCATGCATAATACGCCCATAATATGTTGCTACGTAAAATTTTGCAAAACTTTCTTATATTTAGAAACCATGTTTAAAATCAGTAGATCATTACAGAACGACGATATTTCTTAAAGACTTTGCTACTGCGACTAAGTAATAGGTAAAATAAAAATTCGTATATACGTAACCAATATGAGAATAATGGAGAGATGCCAATCGCTAGACGAGTAAGGGACTCATACAAGTTATGAATGGAGCGCTAGTTCGTGGTGTATCAAAGCGCGTATCTCTTTGATAAGCCGCGGACGGCGGACGAGGCTTTTAAAAAGAGCCTTCATTTCTTATTTGTGAAGGTATTTTGAAAACGAGAAGGAGCTCTCTATAGAGGTCGTCTGCGGTTTTTCAGGTTTGAAACCCGTCAAGGGCAGACACTTTGTATAATGAGATTAAATTAACCTGCCGAAACTGTGGTAGGTACATAATATTCATACATGTTAACTATACAAGCTTTTTTGCATGGTATAGAGGGACACGCCTGCTGTTGAAGCATTTCGATGACTACCGACGCCCATAAACATTCGCATATTTGTAGATGTGTATGTAAAGAAACATCCTTTTTTTGTTAAAACCGGGGAAAACTAATAGCCAGTCAGTTTACAGTAATCGATATTGTGAATATGTTGGAACTCGCCACACATTGGACACTTCACATATTATTTGTTCGAGTTGCTGTTAATTCACACTTCATTACAATTTTCAATACATTATCAACATTAATTTGTTTCCGAACAGTTATTTTTATATTATAAAGTTACATATTGTTCAATAAGGTCACTTTATGAAAGAATTTGTGATGATGAATAGTTTAGTAACAATAATGTGAACTTTAATGTGGAAAAAGTACGTTAGATACGTTATATAATAACAGCAAAGAAGAATTTTCATTCACCATTAAGTTTGTTTTTTTTACTACCATGTAAATAATTTCAGACCACCACAATGTCACCACGAATTGGTTATTAAACTGCATATGTGCGAATATAATTTACATATTCATACACTTCCGATGTCCAGGCATATATCCTGGAGGTCTTTCCTCTGTCAATGTTTTTTTAGGACATGTCCCTTGTACATAATGTACAAAGGTCCGAACCCTTGCATCTATTTAAAAGTAATTTCCTTTTCGGTCCCCGTTTCTTATCTCCGTTCACTATTTACGATTGTTTTTTTACAGCGACGCAGCCGCAGCCGCAGCCAGTCACGATACTCAACAACAAATACCATGAAGTAAAGAACATAGTCATTACTTCACGACATGTAAATAAGGAAGACATACAAACTATTAGGCCAGCTGCAACTAGTGAATGTCTTCAATAATTTATTCAAATGTAATATTCTAAAAAAAATATCTGAAAAACGTGCATTGATGTATTGAAGCAAATTGGGCGGGCAGGAGAGCCCTCTAGCTAACACGATACCATCACATAGTTACTGTCATAATAATAATGGTAAGAGGTAATGACACACTGCATGCTTGCATGCAGTCGAATTGGGCCGGCACGACCGAGGAGGTTACCTCTCGCTTACACGAGACTGTCGTACAGTGACAGCTGTGCTGTCGCGTTTCGTGCAGTGTGTAAATAGCCGGTGGTGGTGGAGGAGAAAGGAGGGCAGCGCATCTGTATAGCCTCTATGCGGATGTTTGTGGGCGTCGGTAGTCATGAAAATGGCTCCGGCTGCTCGTTTGCCCTCCTATATAAAAAAAAAATATAAACCTGAACTCTAGTATTGAAGCACAGTGCCATATTTCAAAAAGCTTTTTACCTCCAAACAGCAAATCATTATTAAGCCACATCAAACTTTTCTGGACATTAAAACAGAAGTTAGATAGGCCCGGCACCACAGTATTGTTTAGTTAACATCCCTTAAGTCCATAAACTTAACCGTATCGTTCTGAATAAACCAACGAGTACACTCGGCGAAATATATTTCTGACTTGGCAAGTTTTCAACGTACACCTTCACTTTTCGCAGAACATTATTTACATTACTGAGGTTGAACTTCGCAAGTTTATAGGCAAGTTAGGCCGAATCAGTTTCAAGTGAAAACTAATTTTCTTCATCGAGGTTTATAAGGCTCGAATTTTAGACGTGTGGGAAGGTGCACTTGGTTAACCATTTTGACAGTTTGTACTTGTTTATAATTGAAATTTATGTTGAAGGGCATGACTGACATAAGGATATGACTGAAATTGCTACAGGTGCTTTGCATTCCACCATGAGAATCCTATTAATATATGCTTACTATAATGCGAAAGGATGTATGTATGTTTATTACCTACTCTTTCATCTAACAGGACTGAACGGACTGAATTGGAGTTTGACATTTGCATATACATTACAATCTGAAAATTCATACTATATTTTTATTGCGATAAAAATTAATAATTCTCTTTATATATTTAACGTGAGTAAAACCGCAAGGCACAGCTAGTTAAAAATAAAATGCGAACAAATTGGAATGCTCTTAAGTATCGTCTTTCATTTGATTCTTTGTTAGTCACGTTTAAAAGGAATGTCAGTCCATGTCCATCTATGGACGCCTCAATGCAGCAATAAAGGCTATATAGGGATACCATGTCATCTCTTGGACGCGCACAATAGGAGAGCCACGATATTTAGATGCGGAGATTTCGAAGTGTTTTCTTTTTACAGAAGGACTATAGTAAGAAGTAGTGCCACACTGTATGCTTGCATGCAGCCGAATTAGGCCGGCACGACCAGGGCGGTACCTCTCGTTTACACGAGACCGGCGTAAAGAGACAGCTGTACTGTCATGTTTTGTGTGGTGTGTAACTAGCCGGTGGCCCATGGAGGTGGGAGGAGAAAGGAGTGCATCGCATTTGTGTAGCCTCTATGCGAATGTCTAAGGGCGTCGGAAGTCACGAAAAATATCTTCGACTGCTCGTTTGCCCCCCTTATACATTAAAAAAAATTAAAGTAATATATTTTCAGACAAAACAAAAACCAATATCTCGTCACCATACGATCCATCAATGACGTCTTAGAACAAATAGTTTCACAAAAATCGTTTCTGTTCTAGTTTACATTTCCTAAAGCT
>LUGF01000411.1:289517-327313 GCA_001625245.1 Calycopis cecrops
AAAGAAAAAGTTATTTTTTGTATTTCCATAGTCATAGCCAAATGAAGAAACTTTTTTTTTTTTTTTTTATGGTATAGGGGGGCAAACGAGCAGTTGTAGCCATTTTCATGACTACCGACGCCCATAGACATCGGCATATAGACATACAGATGCGCTGCCCCCCTTTCTCCTCCCACCTCCATGGGCCACCGGCTACTTACACACCGCACGAAACGCGACAGTACAGCTGTCACTTCACGCCGGTCTTGTGTAAGCGAGAGGTACCTCCCCGGTCGTGCCGGCCCAATTCGGCTGCATGCAAGCATGCAGCGTGGCACTACCTCTTACGAACTTCTACGAATATACTGTATTAAAAATAAGAGAGTCTTTTAAAAACTGCACAAACAATACAGAATTTACCCAAGTTTAGTTAACTTTAGTAACAAATGATTCATGATGAAGTTTGACTAAGTCGCAATACAAGAGGGGGCCTAAAAGGGGGGAAAGGTGGGCATACATTAAATTAAGGAGCTCAACGTCAATAGTGAGTTACCTCCTTCCGACTTGACGCTAGTTAAGATTGACGTTAGTGAGGGAAGTCTTATGCGGGGTTCGTTACTGTTGGGAAATGTTTGAGAGAACCATTTAAACATGATGGAAAGCGATTTTTGATGTCCCATAAACTTAAATTTGATTTTTTGACACAAATAAGTAAATGATTTAACCGTAATGATGTATTACTTAGATCTATTTTTTTCTCTGTCTATGCACCAAATAGAACCAAGAAAACGTATGTAAAAACAAAAGACAAACAAGTTTTAACATACGTAGCATGGAAGACTAAAAGTAGAACACTATAATGTAGATTCAAATATCAACATGTCACGGCGATGTTATGTCAGTAAAAAGAACCGTCCCGGTCGTGACTCGTGACACACAATCCGGTAACTATGCTACGATAAACTACCTCCAACGAAAAGGTTAGACACAAAAATCTCTATAATTTATTAACATCATAGCAACACATGCACCGAACACACTAAATCACTGCCCACAAGAAATATTTTTCTTAACGATACATTTAATCGTAACGGTCAAATATTCTGAACAACATCAGCCTAATAGCTTATGCGGAACAAAGCATTTGTGAGCAAAGAAAGCGCTCGACGTCAATTTTCCTTTGACCCGGCCAACCGGTGGAAATTGCTGGCGTTTACAGGCCAAAAGTAGGTGCTCGAGGTCTTGTTAAAATGGTAACTAAAGTATTTTGTCGAATAAGGTAATGGGCTAATTTTTCGTAGCTGTAATGGCGTCTGAAAATCAGGCCTTCATAAACAAATGAGCCTCGCATAAATAAAGACTACAGCCGCATAAAGCCTCGGACCCACGGGAGTTTGTTGTTGGACAAATTTTATTACTTTACAAAATATTATGTCCGTAATATTCCTTATATATAATTAAGTAACATTATGCTTGGAAGGAAAAGTTTTAAAATAATTTCATTTATATACTGTTATTGCATAAGGATAGCAAATTTTGTAATAATAATATTTTAACAGTTTTTATTTTACAACAAATTATATTTTAATAACTTTAACTTAAAACTGATTTATTTGAATACAAGTAGACTAGTATCATGTATAGCTTGCTTCAATAAAAATCTCACTCAAGACATCATGCCGCATAGACTACTGTTGAATAAGAATCACGAACACGTTACAAAAAGTTTTATTTCGTGATAACAAGTTTGTTTTCGTAACAAAAGTGGAATAAACAGGAGATGAGCAATCCAATTGTGCGCGAATCCTTTCGCCGCAGAATTAGACATCTGTGATACGAGACAATCGCCAGCCAATTTCGTGCTCAAGAGGGTTTTACGTAAACTTTCTTTCTGTTTTTGTAATCATTTCGTGAATCGCGTAAAAAATTACGAGAAATTTTATTTTTTTTTACTTAGGCTAACAAAGTGTTCCTTTTCATTTTTAAAAATACATACAAAATAATCTGCTTTAACTGTAATGTTGTGATGCTAAATCAACCGTAATCGCTGAACCTGCCTATATCCTATTAATACTATAAATGCGAAAGTTTGTGTGTTTGTTTGTTTGTTACTGCTTTACGCAAAAACTGCTGAACCGATTTTCATAAAAGTTGGAACAAAAACAGAGGGTAACTTGGATTAACACATAGAATAGTTTTTATCCCGAAAAATGTTCCTACGGGGTGCCATGGGATGATTTTCTATTTTCCACGGGATCGACATTTACGCGGGTGAAACCGCGGGGCACAGCTAGTTATTAATATTTTAATTTACAAAGAAAATTAAAAAGACAAATGTGGGCATAACGAATTTCAGCTTAAAAAACAGAAATTAGATAGGACTATTTTCTACTAATGCAATTATTTTACACGTTATATTGGAAGAGTCCACAGCTTCGGGTAACTGGACATGGGACTATTTCGACTGAAGTGAAGCCAGTTAATAAAAACAGGCCAAGTGCGAGTCGGACTCGCACACCGAGGGTTCCGTAGGAACGGGAGGTATGAGCAAAAGTAATAGACGTTGAGAAAATTACACTTCCCTGCGACAAGTTGACAAACTTATATATGCGGGTGCTTGCATACATTTAGTATGAAACGAACTACATGCATAAGTTGGTAATGATTTTTCCAGTGACATAAATTTTATTTACCAATTTTTAGATTTATTCCTATATGTATACCGAAAGGTCTTACTTCTTGCCAAATTTCAGAATTCTAGCTCAACGGGAAGTACCCTATAAATTTTCGCTTTCATACAAAATTTGTGCATAAATGTCTATAACTTTTTATTGCGTTATCTTAGAAGTGTGATTTTCTCAAGGCCTCAAGACGTAACTGACCTCCGAATTTGACAAAAATTTCAGCTTAATCCCTTCACGCGTTTAAGAGAAAAAGGTCTTGACAGACGTACAGACAGACGGACAACCAAGCGATCCTTTAAGGGTTCCGTTTTGTCTCTTTGAGATACGGAACCCTAAAAGTAGTAAAAATCAGCACATTTAAACATGTTTTTAAAACAAGCGAATTTATAATATTTAGGCATTATTGCTTTTTGGAGCCCCAGTTACCTAGCGTCCGATTTGTCTGATTGTCTCTCAGTTCTCATGGAACGTTATTTTCATCCAAAAAGTATATCAATAATGGTAAACTTGAACTATAGGTATAGTAGTATGTGCATCAGACCTCGTTCTCCATAAGTTACACAAGTTGTAAGTTGCTAGCACAAGTTTACAAGAGTAATACACGTATAGCGTAGCGGTTCGAACTTTGTCTCAATAACAATCTCTTCCTATGATCTGAGATATATTAATTGTTATTAAATCAGGGTTTGAACTATGTTCTTGTACGGTGAATTCAGAGTTTCCGTCCGTAGCGGTTGGTCGGGGTAAATTCTGAGATTCCCATCCCAGAACAATTACTGGAGTAGGACTTGGAATACTCTACAATCAATTAAACGACCTTAATGAAATATATTACGATATGCATGACTTCAGTAACGTGTTACTGCGAAGTTAGCGTCCTAGCGCAGCGAGCTGATTTAAACATAGATATAATATAATAGAAGTTAAAACGAAATTTTTGTGTACAACTAAAAATCTTGATGTGATGTGTAATCATTTTTAAAGACTATTTCTTTTATTGTTTGTTTCTATTTAGTTAAATTTCATAGTACGATAAAAAAATAAAACAATATAATAATTCTTATTGTACTATGTTAATACTAAACCTATGTAATACGTGTTGAGAAATGCAATTTTGTAGCCGAATAAAGCTATTCTAAATTTTATAGCATATTTATAGATATTTTTTATATTTTTATAACGGTAAGATAAATTTATCGAATACTAGCTGTGCCCCGTGGTTTAATCGTATTTTAGAGTGATAGTAAAGACTTGTAGCCTTCCTCGATGAATGATCTATCTAACATTTTACAAGAATTTTACAAGTCGCACCAGTAATTCTTAATATTAGCGCGTTCAAACAACCAAACTCTTCAACAAACTCAAATATAGAATATTTTTTATGGTATAGGGGGCAAGCGAGCAGTCGGAGCCATTTTTATGACCACCGACGCCCACAGATTATGGGCACATAGATTATTACACAATATGAAAGTTTATCACACTGATGATGACGAATGTAAATGTTATTTCACAGTAGAGCACACTATTTTCAGCTACAAATATTGAATTTCACCTGTTCGGATGCGGAATGCTGAAATTTTATTCTGAATATTTTCACTGGGTACATTCTTTTCGAGAGTTCCAAACATTGCCGCATTGGAGCAACAAAACATGTTAGACCTGACGGAATCTCGCCCGCTTCACGTATCACAACCGTCTATTTAATATTGCGTGTATCTAAATATATATATTATATAGTATAAGGGTGCAAATGAGCAGTCAGGGACATTTCCACAACTACCAACGCCCATAGCTACACTAAAATATATGTATATTCAACTTACCAGACTCTTCGCGTTTTAAAGCAGAGCTGTTGCTAAGTAACTAAACAATTTGGTAATATAAATGTATTTTTTTTATAGGAGGTATAAAGGTCCAAATGTGCAATTGGAGCCATTTTCATTACTACCGACGCCAAGCACAGAGGTTTTATATGCGTTGCCCTCCATCTTCCTCCCTCCTATATGGGTCATCGGCTACTTACACACCACACGAAACTCAACAGCACAGAAGTCTCTTTACGCCGGTGTCGTGTAAGCGAGAGGTACCTCCGGAGTCGTGACGACCCAATTTGGTTACAATATAGCAATCAACATCTTAGTTATTCTTACTATAGGTATATAAGAAATAGCTGCATAATGCAATTATTGCTGTATTTTCTTTAAGTAAAATGGCACTGTATATTATAATCGCACTCTTCACGCACCAATCTGTTCCAATCCAATTAGTCCTACTAAAATATAAACAGATATCAGTTAGATCATGTGAAATGAAACAACTGTAATTTTAGTTAATGTTCGCGATACCATAAAATTGTAAAGCGGAATAACAGTAAAGTTAACATTCCCTTACTTGAGGCACGCAAACACAATCCGGGGTATTTTTGGAGCGCCCCAGCTCTCACTTAACAAGTTCCGTTTTTCCCCAACTTGTAAGTACGCTTCAATGAAGTGTAATAAACAACGTAGTTACGTCACCATCATACCGCACGTCTTTACTAAACTTCCTCATTCTTTTACTCTTTGGAGTTCATTCAAGAAACGATATTCTAAAGTACGCGGTCTGAAAACAAATTGAGAAATAAAGTCGTGTGAAACAGTAACGTATCTTCAGGATTATGATCGTATTTAAAGAGTAACCACTTGTCAGTTAATCAGTAAAGTAAAAAATGTGTGTTAAACGATGTTCTAACACATCAACCGTTCCTTCAGTTGATCGCAGCTCAGTCAGTAGCCCAACTCTCAGAGGCGGGCTGGGGCCTACTTAGGGCTCCCAAACACTCATGGTTTCTATCGAGGCTCTATTAGGGATCTATTAATATAAAAGATAAAATTGCGGCGGAACTAGGTACTATCGGGTACCTACCAGCTCAAAAACACAATATATATATAGTGTTATTTGTGAACATGTCACAGTTTTTACATAGAACACATTTTTCCCAGTTAAAACTAGTTTTTAATAAAAGCCTTTGCGAAAACTAGAACCAATATTCAAAACTAGAATTTACTACCGATGTATTTAGTTTTCAAATAAAACTAGTTGTCACTCTGAGCTTTAGTTAAAACTATCACTAGAGAGTACTAATTTTTTATACTATTGAGTGTATAGATTTTGATTGAGTTTTTTTCAATAAATCATAAGAATAATCATAATAATATCTGTGGACTTAACACAACACGTTAGTCTAGCCCCATGATAAGTACCGTAAGGACTTGTGTTACGGGTATTAGAGAACGGAAATATATTTAATAAGTATTATAGATTTAAGAAACTTTATATATTTAAGATTTTTACTATAGAAATACATAGTTAAACATCCATGACCTAGGCGGGGTTCGAACCCGCAAGCCCTGGCGCAACATGCTCCGCATATCCGAGCCCTGTACGACTGCGCCAGCCTGGTCGTTTAAGTGCTACGCCTGGACCGCCTACTATCACATTGTTGTCCATTAGGGAATTTTAAAATTCTGTAATTAATGGAAACTTTATAATTTTAAATTTCAAACGATAGATAATAAACATATTTTAAGACCAAACCTTCTAACAAGGTAACTTTATAGCAAAATTTTGTTTTACATAAATGTTGTAAGACATCTAAAGTAAAGTATTGTTAAAATATTCTAATAAACCTTGTCAGCCTGGATAAATCCACCAGGCGCTAAATAACTCCTTCCCTAAATACGTTTAAATTTTTTGTCTCTATTTATAGTTGCTTAATCTCTTCATTATTCCGCTTAAAGCTGCGATTCCAAAGTGTACCTATTTTACGTATACTTATAAGATTTTTCTTTGGAACCTAATTATAAGTATTCGACTCATCCTTTTTTTATTACCAATCGCATAAAATTATGTTTATTGGTGACCCACAACTGAAGTAAAACTTAATTCTTGATTTATTACCCAAATTCATTACCGTAGTTACAATGACATAGCATGTCATATGATATACTTTTTTAAAATTTTAAAAAACATTGTTTGCTTTGTAACGGTTCTGTACGTTGTTTATGTAAAAACTTAGTAGTTAGTAGTAGTACTTTTAGTAGTTGTACTCATTATTATTTTACGTTTTCTTTGATTTTTTACTATAAGTGGCTATGGTATTGGACCCTGATTATTACGCCATTAGTAATCAATTCACATTTTAAGTGACATATGTCAGATGTAGGTACGTAACATAACATATCTTACTTGAGACTTAAATCTAAATTTCTTTTTCCCCGACTATTTGACCCGCACAGATTTGTTCAGCCTAATGCAGAATCAAACTATATTTTTTCATTGAAAGTAGTGAGAATTTGTAATAGGATAATCTAATGTAGGGAAGTTTGTGATTGTTATTTTTACTTCAAAAAGTATAAAGCAAATTCATTGTTATTTATTGACGATCAAAGCATTTTCCTCCAACTATCCTATATTATCTTACGCATTTATTAGAATTCGCACCAATTAAGCAGATACCAAATGTTTATACTAAGGATAACGTGATAACACGAATCAAATACTGAATCAAAAAGAGAGCATCTCATAAAGGCGGTTCGGTCTTGGCTTTCATTGATCGAAGACGGACCTAGCTGTGGACTGATATAGGTTGTTAATGTAGCAGTATGTGCAGGGACACTAGAGGTCATTAGTATGCTAGGATACATTATGATTTATGACAGAAGCAGGTGCAACGTGCAGCCTCATCTGTTTATGTGTAGTAACAGTACAGTTTATCAACTGTACTGTTTAATATATTGTACTATCTTACCTCGATGACACATGTTACTATAATGTAACAATGTTATGGATATCGATTCTTAAGTGAATTCATAAAATTTTCCACGACGACTAGTAAGAAGTGCTATGCTGCATTCCAGCCGAATTGGGCCAACACGACCGAGCTACTTACACGATACTGACGTTAAGTGACAGCTGTAGTTTTGTGCGATTTTCGAGTAGGTGGTTCATAAGGGTGGAGGAAGAAAGGAGAGCAACGCATCTTCATAGCGGATGTGTATGGGCGGTAGTGGTCAGAGGACTTTGATTACTCGTTAAAGAGTCTGCTTAGATGCTACCGAGGTACTAGAGCTACATACGTGTCGTCCTGTTGCACACGCGCGTAAAACGCGTGTAATGAGCGCGTAATTGCTTTATCTGAACACGCTCTAAGGTGAAAGACGAGTAATCAAACCCCTCTATATACTATAAAAAAACGTAAATATTCACCAATTTATATAACCACCTCAATCAAAGTTACCGTACGCGGGGTCGTAAAAGTGCATCAACAATAAGGCCCGGGCAGACGGGCGGTAATACGCCGCGGTGCGCTCGAGAGGCCTCGACTTACCCTCCGCCCGGTTAATGAGGGCGCCGATTGCCGCCGCTTTTTTGCAGGAAACAAAACATTATCGTCTCGCAACCACCTGGGGACTCGAATCCCTTAACGCTGCTAATGAGTGCTTCTAGTGTAAACGATTGTTCTTTTTTATGTCGGTCTGTTAAGCTTATACACTTAGTTACAGTGGGCTATTTGTATTAAGGGGTTACACAATGAAGTTTTTTAAATTTATATATCTATCCATGGTTATATTCAAATTTATTATTTATTTAATAGATTATGTAACAATTATACACATATACTTGTCAGGTACAAAGTTACATATTATTTCATATAAGAATCACAAATTCATGAATCACTATTTTCATGGATTTTAACATATTTTTCTGCTGTTTTCGACAAACTGGCACTTTTACCTTAATAAGTTAGCGAACATAACGTGAATATTGTTATCGCAATACTAGTAGAAATATTCCTACTTCTACTAGTATCTGGCAGCATACGTTTTCCAGGTAAAACTACTTGGTTAAAGTATTTGACTTATTCCTCCCACCTTTATGACAATTCTAGAGATTTATTTATATTGATGTAAAAAGTATGCATATTAAAAATATTAAATCACATTTAAAACCATACAAATTTCAAATTGTTGTTCCAACATGCTAACATCAAGTCACATTTATTTTAATCTTCGTAGCGGAAAATAATCTCCCCTTCAAGACGATATAACGAAGAAGCAGTAAGTTGGTACAATGTAGGCTGTGAATTAAGAATTTCTTTCTAAACATTGCCAAGCCTATTGTCATTGAAACTTCATGACGCGAGCGAATTGAAACAAGAAAATTTGTCTTTGTTCTCTTTTTTGCTGGTTATAATAATGAAAGTAATAAATATTAGTATCTGATAACTATGCAAAATCTATAACAATAGAACTTTGCCATAATAGTAGTCGTAGGAAAAACGTTAGGAATATAAATTAATAAAATAATCCTCGATAAAGAAGGGTTAATCAGTTTAATTATAATTTAATATTATATTTTCTTTCGTTTATTTTTCACAAAATCTACAGACCGTGATGTAATTATAGGGTTATAATAAGATGAAATAATAGTCCAATCAAATTATGATAGCCCAATTATAAAGGGGAATGCCTAAACTGGGCTAATCTTGCGTCATAACCATTTATATACGAAAAATCATTTTCAAATAATAATATTTATCAAAATAATTTTAGTTAGAAGAGATTGATTGGGGGTTTAAAAATTATTAAAAAAGGTTATTGAATTGGAATTATGCAAAACCGCTATAATTCAAATCGAATTTCTTCACTTGGAAAATGGCAATATCGCTAAATGTTGCCAGTTCAGTGTATTCCATTTTTAATGCAAAGTAGTAACAATAGTCAGCGAAATAGTAACAACACTCGTATGTATACACCTCGTCATGATTGTATGTTTATTAAATAATGAAATATAACATTAAAAATCATAATGTTATTTTTCAGCTTAAAAATATATATAAATATATATATCACTTCTTTATGGTAAATGTATTTTGCCACCTGTGTTTATCACTCAGTAGATGCTTTGTTATATTTTCTATTGTTCGGTGTTTCATATATAGAACTATAACGCCGAAAAGAAGTATGCCGGTCTGTGACATAAATTCATAACTTAACCTTGAAATACCGAAAAATTAAAAAAAGATATCTCAACCCCCCATCCAATAACTACATAAAATCGTTTTTAACTACCCTGAATAGATTTGCAATGTTTTACGGTTACTTTGCTTATAACGCAACTGTAGCCCAACTTCTACAGAAAAATCGACATTCCCCTTTACATTACATAAGTTAAAATGCTTAAAATGTATCTTACGTGTAAACAGCGAAAACCCAACAATATAGATACATAACGTGAACATTAAATTAACTCTAAATACAAAACTTTATTCGCCATTGTCGTTTCGGATGTTTACACGTCTTGTGACATCACCGGTAATGACGTCAAACACGAGTTCGCAAGTCGCACATTCCACGTTTATTAAATGAAATCTCGCCCGAACTTGATCAAACGGACGGCTGCGGAGTTATGGCGGGTGTTAACTTTGCCTTGTCAATATTTCAACTTTTGCAATGTCATCGTCAACACACTTAGTATTTCTATACGTGGGTATAATGATTTGACATTTGTCATTTGGGCATTGCAAGCGTATCAGATCGACACAAGTTGTGAGCACAATTGGTTTGGTTCAAAAGATTCTTATGTTTTTTTTTCACTTTACTCACAAAAGAACCCCTTACCGTAATTAGTATGCAGTTAATTATTTATCTACTTCCTATTTTCACTCAATAAACTTATATCACCATCATTTACATATTGGTTTTTATCATTATTATTAATAATAATAATATATATCTGAGGACTTATCACACTACGTTAGTCTAGCCCCGTGGCAAGTACCATAAGGACTTGTGTTACGCGTACTAGACAACGGTAATATATTTAAGATTTTTATTATAGAAAAACATATTATAATACATAGATAAACATCCATGACCAAGGCGGCCCCTGGCGCTACATGCTCCGCTTATCCGAGCCCTGTACCACTGCGCCAACCTGGTCATTAACGTAGAATAATACCTATATATACAACTTAGTAAAAATTCAGCAACAAACCTGTGAAGTTACGAGAAGGACTATGCTTAGGGAATCGGACAGAATCTAAATCCCTTCACGCCCTTAATAACCGAGCTACAGCCGTCACAATTGGATGCCATACACCAACGCCTGAACCTCTCAAGATATTCTTTTATATTCTTAACACAAACAGATATCTCGAGACCGGCTCAGACCCCACTCGAAAAGGATCTTTATTGTTATGTGAAGATAGTCGTATGGAGTGCACAGAAGTGGCACTTCCATTTGATACAAGGAACATGTTTTATAATTTTTAGCTTTGACCGATCTTCTCGAAGCGTCTCGCAAGTGCTCTCAGCGTCGATAGGCAGTGTTATGTGAATTAGAGGAAAAACGGACGTCAATATTATTCTATCAAAGTAAAGCGGTAGGTTTAGTAAGTAAATAATGTAAGTAAATAATGTAAAATGTGTTTCAAAAAAACACACATGTTGTTAAAGCTTATAAGCATTTAGATATAGCATAGATAATCTTCTATCTTCTATGTACATAAAAATCAGTTGATGTTCGTTAGACTCGCTAAAACTCGAGAACAGCTGAACTGATTTAGCTAATTTTGGTTTTGAATGAATTGTGGAATTTCGGGGAAGGTTTAAACGGTTCGTATTTACGAAAAAATGCTAGGAATATGGTAAAAACAAAAATTTCGTTTTCCCATAGAAACTACCTGTCAAACAATTAATTAATGTTCGTACTATCAGAATGTACAGAAATCAATTAAAATTTAAATTGAAAGAATAGTCTAAAATAAATAACTAAGTGCCGATTGTCATTCCTAAGATAAATAGGTGGATAACTAACTATATACCAGTTAATAATATCTGTGTGTTTATCAGTTAAATAAATATTTTGAATTATTCAATGGTCTGTAAACTAAAGAATAGTTATCCTCTCCTATGCCCTGTTCTAACGGCTTGCCGACTGGAGTACTGGCACCAGGGGTCAGGATGAGAACCTGACCCCATCGCACGGTTCCAACGTTGTAGTAGGGACTTTCCGAAACAGCCGAACAGTCCCCAAGGAGGAGAAGTATGGCCATTTCACCGAGGCCAGCCTGTCGCTGGAGGGATCCTGTTGCCTGCTGATCCAAGACACTCCAATTATAGCGGCTGAAGGCATCCGCAGAGGCTTAGTCTGTATTGCACTCCCGAGATAGGTCTAGGGGCCACCCGGGCTCCTAGGTTCGTAAATGTATAAAAAAAGTAACAGGTTGACAATTCGGCCACATAACATTACACGTTACCATGACAATATATTTTCCAGTAATGACAAGACGTTTGTCGGGTCAGCCACTATAATAATATAACATAGACAGCATATCATAAAGCTATTTTTGAGATATTTGAGGGTCAAACTTTACGTTCTCATTTTTTTATACAACAAACGTGTCAAAAGACTGTCTAACTAAAGTATGAAAATTAATTGTTTAAACAAACTGGCATTTAAAGTCGTGGTAAAAATAGTTGTCCGCTCTGTAACTACACGCAACTGATTATATTTATTTATATGCGGTTTTTTAATGCTAAATGTTTCTTGTAGTTTTTTTTTCAGCGTTGATATGCCCTGAATTCAGAGTGACTTCAATGTAAATGCACTGTAATGCAGAATATTACTAAGTTTACCATTTAGAAATTTACCAAAGGCCTAGCTTTATTATTGGTACAGACGTGGCACTTGATATTAATTACGTCAAATGCTGGCCTTGTGGCCTGCGAGATGAACTCCCTGGGGTAAGCCTTGAATGTTTCAGTGAGGCACCGCGCACGTATAAAGGTTACCGGTAAAAGTGTTACATTGACTCAGGGCTGCACACAACACATACAGTTCTTCAAATCTTTAGGAACATGATCATCCCTTTCGTTACTAGTACTCTCAATGCACGTTTACCACATTACATTATATTAATAATAAAATGTGTATATATTTTCATATCCAAAAAAAGATGCTCTATTGACGAAAGTATACTATCTAATTTGACCAAAATTGTCAAAAATATGAAGATATATCCATAAACAATAGACATAAAAAAACCATATTAACCTTCAAGTACTGACGTGGGTGTCTCATAGACGGTGAGTTAACAAAAGTAAGCCTTATTTCGAATCTGTTAAAGATACCCCCGCGCCCTTCCCTGTAGCTTCGGGATTGAACACGTTGATTAATAAGTCGAGAACTCACTAGCGGCACGGCAACACGTTCGGCTGTAGAGCTGCGCAGTGTCTCTCAGACGTGAGGTCACTATTGAATAATACTATAGTAGCTAAGATTAAAATAAATATTTCTCAAGTAAGCGAAATATAGGTTATATAATTTTTACCAAATAAATGCTGATTTCATATTAAAATGTTGTTTTTTTTACACTTTATTAATAGAACAATAATAAAATGATAACAATACAGGTAAATATGTTCAAATTAGTACTTATAAGTAATTCTTTTTGATTTTTTTAAGCCGTCTGAGATACGTAACATCACCATTTATGATATGACTAAACCACGTCAGTTCTTAAAGGTTAAAGGGCGTTTTATAAGAAGCAGCTTAAGTTTCTTATAAGTTTAAGAAATTTTTTGCATTTTAAAATTATATTACTAAAGTTTTAAATAAATAAAAACGTATCTTAATACAAACTTTTTATATCAAATACACTTCTAAATTTATAAGAAAAGCCTTGATATTATCGTTTTATAAAGCATGAATAAAAGTGTAATTCTGAATCCACTCTTAGCAGATCAATCTGATCCTTACACACTATACTTCAGGGTCGAGTGCGAAATTTGTAAGCTTGTCCGTATTTTGAGATAAGGGACATTTTTATATTACTATCTACCTAATAAATTATTTTTACCCCGTAGAAACGCCCGTTTATATTTAGAGCCAAATTTTTTAGAAACTAAATATATGTTTAATTTTGTTTTTACTATACACAAGTTCATTGAAACTATATTTAACTAGCACTTATATTTTTTAAAATAAAAAGTCCCTGTCCAAGGATATATGTATAAAGTTTTTTAACTCGAATGCCTATAAAACGTTTCGTACTTATAATATTAGTAAGGATTTAGGTACAGCCCTACGCGTGGGGCGCAGTAGAACGTAAATAAAATCGATATTTACCGTCAGTTCCGTCTTTATACCGCCATAAAACCTTCCAAGAGTATAATAACCGCTACTGAATTACATATTACCGTTTTTTTCCTATATCGAATTTGGATAATGTTTCCATTTTCTACTTCTGATAGTATGCGTTGGAATACCGAAGGAAATTATAATATTGACTAAGGTGTTAAGGCGTCAGTCAATATTTACCCATTTAGAAATATATTTCAGTTCTTTTTCTTCTTCTCGAGTCAGTAATTGTTCAGCTGATCAAATTTTATTCGCCCAGTATTGTTCCACAGCCGTATGCAGCACCATTGGCAGCGAAAAGATCGTCCAATGTGCAGGTCCTTGGGCACAGCAAATATAACTTTAGCATTAGTGTCCCAGCAGTCTCATCACCTTCTAAAAAAGCGATCATCCATCCATCCATCCATTCAATCCGAAAGCGCAACCAGGGGTTAAGCAGATACATTCATAGCTTTTAAGTAAGGCTAGTTAGGTTTGTACCTCTTCCGATAGTGCAGTCTCAATTTTGCTTGGCAGGCAACGCATACACGTCCCAACACGACAATATGAACAGATACAAAATTATACGAAAGTTATAAATATAATTCAAATGAAATTATATTTATACTCTGCTCTTATGCCCACCAGCGCTCGCGGATTAGTTTGGCATTTGGTATTTCACTCTGACTGCGTCGGCTACACGACACGTGAGGATTCTAGCACATATACAACCAGCATGTTGGAAACTATTTGCTGAACAAAAACATTACCTGAAGCTAATTATTAATTATCAGTTGGTAGCCCTTGCTCCGTAATATCGAGGGACAAGAAAATACCTTCGCACACAATTGTTAGTTTACCTTGGGGATAAACGGTCTCTCATAAAATATATTTGGCTTTTTTATATAGCTGGAAACGTGACAACATATCCATCACTTTTGAGGCGATATCGTGTTATTTAGAGCCTACGCGGTCTAGTCGGTCCTATTCAGTTGCAATGCAGCCACGGCTCTAGCTCTGACTAAACTTACATTATTTCCGCTGTTTTGCATCTCTTTAGTGTAACTAAATTTAGATCAGTTTTGTCGAAACTGCGTAACAACATATAGTAAAAAGTACATTTAAAGTTACATCGTGTTTCATTATTTTTTTTTTTATTTTATTTTATTTTTATTTATTCGGAAAAATTTAGCTAGCGTGAACAGTTTTTACAATAAATATAAATTCGTGAAGGCCAAATAAAAGTTTTCACATACATTGAGAAGAATATGTAAGACGTTCAAATGCGGTTAGCTTAAAGGAAGTGAAACAAGTGAATTTGAGTATCTACACAGTACAATGACTAAAATACATTATTATTTTTTTGAAATACATTACATTATTTCTTGACAAGCGCCTAGATAGTATTTGATGAAAGTGATGCCTCTAGAGTTTCGGTTACGAGAGCAAGGATCTAACTTATAAGTTATAATACGCTTTTCGAGGCTTTCGCATAGTCTCAACTCTCAAAATGTCCCCTTGAGACGTTTGTAATGTGATCGTCATTGGAAAACAGATTTTACTTACGCTAAGCCATGAGATCGTCTCGAGGCGAACAATTGGATTTATATATTTACTTAGGGAAATGTCGGGAAAATATTCAATTCCCACACTCTCCCGTTTCCGTCGTATTCGATTACTAATGAAGTTGGGAAATACATAAATACTTCCACTTCATTGTTTTTTCGTTCTTGTCAATATTCATAAAATTTTGGATTAAGGTATAAGTTTTCACTAGTATGTATTACCTTTACTACTACCACCTTTAATGAATATTTTAATTTAAAATCCGCCAAGTAACAAGAAAATATGTAACAAGCACGAAAGTCTTAAACAAGTGCTATGATAATATGGCTGATTCTGCCATTTCGAGCCTACGAGCAGGTGTTTCACCTAATAACATTATTACCGTTACCAGAGCTTTAAGATATGGTCAAAGGATCACCTGAAAATAAATCGCGTTTTGTGAGATTTTAGGTTTCCGATGGCCAATTGCATAAAATTATGCGAAAATCAATGTGCGTGTGTAGTCCTAAGGCTTCGATTAATGTTTTCTTTGCCCCCTTATCGTATTAAAAATCTACTAAAAAGTCAATCTATAATAGTAATGAAGACCTTCCGCAGGCCGTACACCGTTCGACAGTGTGGTAGCACTTTAATCACCTGTGAATGCAAAAACAATCAAGATTCAACATCCATCGGAATAAAGGATTAATAGTCAATTATTGGCAAGCTGAGCAGGCGCTGGCAATCCCATCGGTAAATGCATTTCCCATCGCAGCGCTCCCGTACACGAATTAATATATAACATCCCATTCTACTCGTGATGGATATATAATGCAATCGCGGTCGGTCTCCCATTTAAACGAGTTAGTCTGCGGGCAACACGTCTGGTAGTCAAATGTAATGAAAATTAAATGATAATACATTTTACATACATTTGTCAACATTATCATCATTGGCTGGAGAATGTTCGCTACTTTATATGCCCGGCAGAGAACTAAGACCCAAGCGGAGCCAAAGATCTACACGCATATTGAAAAATGGATAGATTAGGAGATTCAAATTTGCCTGGGGTTGTAGTAAATAACATTCCACATCAATAACAATCATCCATAACAATTATAAATTATAATATTTGGTAAAACCAAATGTGCATGCCTTAAGCACTCGTGTCATACGTATGTTATTTAAATTAGATACTCATGATAACATATACGTTTTTCACCAAAAACTGCTTTTTTTATTTTTAATTTTCAAATAGTTTTATGGTAAACTTGAATCTTAAAGAAAATAAGTTATTTTATATTTATTAGACATCATAATGTAAAAATAAAAACTGCTTCAGATAAAAGCGATTATTACCAATATAAATTACATAATTTTAGTCGAGAAACGTTGGTAAACATAAATTAATGAACGTTAGACTAATAAAATTGTGCTGGCAGCTTATATGAATGACGCAATTAAAACTTAACCATAAAGAATGTCTCTTACCATAATGTTTTAAGTGCGCGAACGCGATTTATTCAATTATACACTCTAACGTTGTGAAAATAAAGTCTCAAGTGGCTTTACTCTCAGAGTAAAGCTCACTGTTGACACATTTTTGACGTTTACTCTGAGAGTAAACGTCACTGTTGAGGGGTTTTATATTTTTTGTATTTGTATATTAGGCTGCCTAAAATGTAAATTTTTTAGTTTCAACAGTACACATTTGATTTTTTACAATAAAACGAATAATAATTGAGTTATGGTTTTCTAATCAGTTCGTCACAATAGATTTACGGACCTATTGAAATAAAATTTAAATCGATTAGTTATGTTTTTCAAAAGTTATGGTGATTACAGAGAGAATGTTATATGTTTTTCATAGAATTTTTTCTGAAAAATTCATTTTTTTATCTAAATTGTGGGTTGGATTGCTGTTTATTGTTTAGAAAAATGACCATTGATGTTTTCTTTTATTGTGGTATGAAGGCCAACCTACTTTAAGCACTATATTATTATTTATTTAAAATAAAACTCTGACCGAACCCAGTTTTTGATTTTTAGGCGAGAGTAGAGCATACCTACGCTCGCGCTTAAGGCATGCAATATAGTGATCTTAACCATTTTTTAATTTCATCTTGGAAATGGGTGTTCACCGTATATTAATAGTTAAAGTTTTTTGAATTGAAAACGTCTTATAAATCGATGAACGCTGGCTGCACGCACGTAAAGCGCCGCGTTCCGCGCGTAAGCGAGAGCGAGGTACAAGCAGTAGTCACGTTCGACTTGTGGCGCATGTATCTTTTCCACTCAATCAGCTGATGCGCCCGATGAACACTTAAACTGTTTTATGACGTAAAGTTATCGTTCGAAAACCGACTTCACAAACATCTAATTTTTCAAATGTACGATAAGCTTAAAAAAAAGGATAAAAGATTTTTAAACAGTATAAAAATCCAAAGACTCACTTTACAATATAAGTAATAACGTTGTTCATTAATGTTTCGGAAAGTTCAGAGTTCAGATAGTTGGGCTGCAATTTAACTTGGCCTCCCTCGCCGCTGTTAATATTAAAACTCACTTGTGAACTTTTACAAAACAATATGAGAATGTTTTTGTTGTTACGTCCCACTCTATCACCTTTATCTTAAGGGTATGTATTGTATTGTTTCTTGATAGTATTTTTGATGTCTTTTTACCCGATTGCATCAAAAGGAGGACAATATTTTTCAAGCGTACGTATGTAGGTACGTAGATTTATATAAATCTAAGTATACGTACACATCTCATATTGTTTTGTAAAAGTCCGCAAGTATTTCCGAGATTGAGATGCTTCGCGTTATATTAGTATTCATAACGTGGCTTTGGGTAGGTTAAAATATATTTTAGCAGAGGAGTTTTATGTTTTTTGGTTTAATGTTATTTTACATTAAAATAGATTTTCTATGACCCGTTACTATAATAATAGTAGAGCCCGGCAAAAACAATATTAGGTGCCTTCAGAATAAGTATAACAATAGTCTAATATTGTTGTAGTAACCCAGAACGGGTTGGCTAACTTCAAAGGCCGTAAAGATTTTTACTTTTACCGATCAAGCGCAATTCCGACCAAAGATTTGACGCAATTAGCCCTCACGTCTGAGACATCACTTAATCATAGTTTACATATCGTAGTCGGATTGTATAAATCACCGTATCACAATGCGGCTAGCCTTTTCTAAAAACAGGGCCGTTTTATATCGCGGCGAGTTAACTGTTGGCCGGATTTTCATTGCGAGCCGTTCTACAATACGGCGGCTCATATTTGGCCGCATTGTACTAATTCTACATTATAGGAGTCCCCTATATACTGTTTATAAAAACGGCTAGCCGTAATGTAATATGGTAATATATAAATCGGATCAAATCGCGGGACATAGCTAGTATTACAATAAAAACGTTATCGCTGAATTTAAAAAATAAACATTCTGAACGTTTTAAATAAATTTTACATTTACATTCATGAGTATTTTTTAGGCTTTCGTTTTTAAAATATTCAGTATTATGTTAATAAAATTTTCCTGTTTTGTAAAGCTAATCTCTATAATCCAATATGGATTACCGTTAGTTAGTAGAAACTTAATATTATAGTGATTTACATTAAATTTACGTTTTCAATTATCGAAAAAATAAATATTTATTTCCTTTCGTCTACTTTATTTACTTAATTTACTTACTTTATATACTTACATTACACATACCTACACACACACATGCATAAAACAAACAATGCATTATATTTAGGTATTCGTATACGTTTTTACTAATTTTATTCATATCACGATAACGTGCTTGTTTTTTAATAAGAACCAGACGATTACCGAAGATTTCTCCACATGCGAATAAAAATCTTCAAAATAAAACGTGAAAAGTATAGAGCTTTTCCATTTCTGCGTTGAACTACAATTTGAAATATAATAAGCCATTATCGCTGGAGACGTACCTAAACGTTTCCAAGTCGAGTGTGAAAATGGATGAAAGTCACAGTGGGAACCGTGAAACTAAATGTTAGGGGGAGTACACACTTAATGCACGAGGGAATATGTTATACTATTCGGCGGAGAATAGTTGTTTTATGGTATTTATTTTATTATATTACGCGATTTTATTGAAATATAAATAAAATATTTTGACTACAGATAGAATTGTAAAAAATACTTTTTGAACGTCGACAATTACATCTAAAAGTATTTTTATAATTCTATTTTGAATAAAAACATTTTTTTAATGGTATAGGGGGGCAAACGAGCAGTCGGAGTCATTTTCATGACTACCGACGCCCACAAACATCCACATAGAGGCTATACAGATGCGCTGCCCTCCTTTCTCCTCCCACTTCCATGGGCCACATTTACATTATTACACGTTATTATATTATACTATTACTTTACACAATATATTATTAACTGCTCTGTATCTGAAAGTCTATTATTGGTACCAAGAACGCCAAGTTAACGCCAATTAAGCCAAGTATTGACTTACCGCCGTGCCACAGCCACAGCGTTGCGACTTGCGGCGAGGTGAGCGTCAAGACGCGACATACAAAATGTATGCGCCATGCCACAGCCACAGCGGGCAGCAGTGCGATTTGCGGCGCGGCGAGCGGTGAGGCAATACTCGACGCGCGAGTGAGTGAGAGAGAGACAGACGGCGCCCGCCGCGCCGCTCGCCGCGTCGCAAGACGCACCGCTGCACGCTGTGGCTGAGGCCGGGCCGTTAGCTTAATTTTACGTTGTGACTTCATTAATTTCAACTCAGTCCTTTGTTTTCATTTAGTCGTAAAGTACTTGTCAAATAATGAACAAGTCTAAACAAAACGTGATTGCGTTATTTTATTATATAGATTCCATGTCCATACCATAAAATCAGATCCATAGTTGCATAATAATGAATTGTCATCTCACTAAAACTTTGTATATTTGGGTCAAACCTTACAAGCTGAATTTGACCCACTACTTAGGTATTTGTTATACGATCGAGCTGAAGTGTTTCGTTAATTTTTTTTTGCACATATATACAATAAATATTTTGTGTAAATTTTACGCAAAACTCAATCGGGTAAAATAAGGTAATGGGTCAAATTGACTTATAAGATTGGACACAAACACACAAACTAACATTACAAATTAAATGAAAGTAGGTAGTGACCATAATATTGAGAACTTAACGTATATAAATATGATATATGTAGGTACATAATGTTTTATCTTTAACGCTATAGGAGATCACACTGATATCTTTAGCCATATTGTTCAGAATGTTCCTATGTTTTTATACAAAAATCAACAAAAATGATAATAGAGGATAGCAACTCGCGCTGGGAAAAGCTCGTAGTTTTAATTAATTATTATTTACGCAGGTAAATAATAAAAACCACTAGGATATGGGTCAGCAACATTCTATGTAGCACAGGAACATAGAGCTAACTTCTAACTACTAACTTGTAGCGGTGCTACAAGTGTGTGCTATTAAATAAAGGCCTAGTAGTATTTCCGAAGAATCTCTCACATTCTGAACGCGCCCTAAGGGTAAATAGCGTTGCAACAATCGCTACGATCGACTCCGAGATTGTCTGTAAATAGCGTTCCGCACAGCGGGCCGGTAAAATGTGGCATTGTATATAAGTAGTGACAATTAAACATGGAGGCACTACACCACTACACCGCTACACCACTACTGGCTTACTTTCAGCCCCATTCTTACGGATGATAGCAAAAACAAAAGGTACAGCCGCAAATCGTTTATTACGAGCGAGATAAGAGGTTTTAACTGCGAGTATTGTGCGACGCGACGCGACGTTCCTATGTAGTTGACAATCATTTCTCTACGAGTAGAGTTTATTTTTATGTAACAATACTTTTCTCTAGACTTTTTACTGCTAAAATGTTATGTTATTTTCTAATATGCGTAGTTATATAACACAGGCTATTTTAGTATACTATAGTGTGTAGTACCTAGTAGTGAAAACTGCATAGTATATTTTTCAAAGAAGTCACGAGACTGCCATTCAAACTGATTTATTTCGCGTTAACAAATACAAATATCAAAATAAAATTAATCCATATCAACATATCATACATCACAGCATTTGAAGACCATTCTACAAGATAGTGTATCGACTACGGTAAACTAATTTTTTACCACCGAAGTGTAGTTAATAATAATTTTTCATACGAGCGAATAAAAAAATTTATAGCACGGAGAAAATGCCAATAAATGTTTAGACAGCTCACAAATATAATAAGCAAGAAGACCAATTAATTTTGTAGATAACGAATTTTGCACAGTTTAAGATGAAATTTCTTGCAGATACCAATGACTATTTGTAATAGCATAAAAATCTACTTTTACGCCGTAAAAATAGTAATTACGTTAGGACGCAGGTGGAACCACGAAGCGTACAGCTAGTATTATATAAAGAAACATCAACCAGATATAAATATCATAGGAAATATATAAGATACATGTTTATTATTTTTTTCTCGATAAATTCTCCTGTTAAACAAACTCTTGCATTTAAAAACCAGATCTAATAGAAAAAAGTTTTATAGCATATTTGAACATATTTTCTACACTATAAAGTATGTCGTATTTGTTAACCAGTATAAATAAAAACGCTATTTAATATGCTGACAAATGAATCATTAGAATGCCTGAAAACAGCAACAAAACACTTCAAAACAGTTATTCTTAATATTATATGGGCCCACCCAGGTGCATGTCTGCTGGAGCTGCCAAATGTAGGTAGAATAAATTTGTGTGCAAAAAAAATTGAACGAACCATTGACGCCGATCAAAAAAACGCATAAATTTTAATATTCTTTATAAATGTCTTGTTAGTGACAAGTTATTGCAGAATACGTTATCTGCACACAAAATTAATTGGTCCTCGTGCTTAATATATTTGTGAGCTGTCTAAACATTTATTGGCCTTGTCACCGTGTTATAAATGTCTTTATTTGCTTGTAAGAAAAATTATTTACAGCACACCAGTGGTAAAAATTTAGTTTACCGTAATCGATACAATATATCGCAGAATGGTCCTTAAATACTGTGATGCATATGTTCATATGAGTTAATTTATGTAGTTTTTAAAATCGGCTACGCCCCGCGGTTTCATCCGCGGAAATTTCGATACCGTGGAAAATCATCCCATGGCATCCCATAGGAACATTTTAGGGATTAAAACTATCCTCTGATAATCCAAGTTAACCTATATGTGTGTGCCAAATTTCATGAAAATCGGTTCAGCAGTTTTTGTGTGAAGAAGTAACAAACAAATATACAAACTTTAGCATTTATAATATTAATAGGATGTATTTCTGCACAGCTGTTTTCATCAAATTATGACTTCATGACCAGGATGGCATACCGTGAAGCGATGTTTTTTGTGACCGATAAGCCAAACTCTCGCTACAGGGGCGAGAATTTCAAGTTTCCGCCCAGACATTTGTTACCAAGCTGTAGTACCATGCCGCATTGCCGTCGAATTGGGCCGCGTGGACTGCGATAGCTGTCGGGTTTGTTCTAGTCGCGCAGTTCCCTAATCATTTTTACTATCTACTTACTACTATCGATATTTACTTACACGATATGTACAAGTAATACATATTAACGAGATTATTGTAAAGCCCGTAATTATTATGATCCCGAGTGAAATACTAATCATAAAAGTAATCAAACATTTATGGCCGTGTCAATGTCAGCAATACATATGTACATATATAATAACAATAATAACAAAACGTAGATAGACTTCTAATGATATAATCGATAAATTAAAGCCGTAAAAAAATATTTTTATTAGGCGTCTGAAATCTAATCGACTTATGATCATAAACTTACAGATACAAATTTTTATTCAGTAGAACATAACAGCGAATTTATCATTCTAGTGTATAAAGGTAATAAATATCCGAACAAGTCATCAACTTGTAAATTTACGCCACTGCACCGTTTTCACACATTACTTTGTCAACGGTACCGTTGAAGATTATTTATCCGCAATAAATAAATCCAACTCGGCGAGGGCGGTGCTTGGATCTTTTGCACCTGGCGGTAAGGTCGCATATCGCGTGCACCGCTGCACGGACAATAAACAGAAAGATCTGCATTGTGCATAAATATATTAAAGCGCACGATAGCAACACTAATAAACGAATATTAATGACGTCTGCGAGTCCCTGTTCGATATTACAACCGGTATGGCGCCGCGCCAATTGGGTGATCTGCTTTCTTTTCTACTAGTGTAATTCGATCTCTAATCGATTTAAACTCCGGTCAAGGCTCAACTACGTCTATATCAGTTCACGTACATTACGCTAATGGAACTTCATCATAAAATTATACTACATAATTTATGTCCGTATAACAATTACCGTTTTGTGCTACTACTTCTTACCTAGGGTTATAGAGATCTATCTACTACAAGTAACAACTATTAACTTATACGGGCCTTGAGATTGAAATTTCTATAGTTTATTACCATCATCCTTTAACCGTTTATGATGCTGAATATACAATGTGTTTCAGTATCGGTGTCGGAGACTTTAATGGTATAAAATATGGCATTTTTCATCGACAAATTGCTGTTTGAATTTGTTTTTTCTCTCACGGTTGTAAATTGGCCGCCATTTTGTTTTTTTAGTTACCAAAACCGGGCTCTCGTACTAATTCGACCACCACTAGTCGTGTTAATGTCGTATATTTATAAAAAGGTCTCATTCGATAGCCTAACGTGCAGACAATAATAGCACATCCATTATGTTTTAATTATTATGAAAAAAGAAATTAAAAAAATATTTAAAACTAAAAAAATTAGAATTTTTGTGTAATTTTTTAATAATTGGCTTTTTGTGAAAAATCTAGCAGATTAAACTGCCTTTTTTTATTTTATAATGATAGAAGAGAATGTTTCCTACAATTTAATACTACACTTCTTTGCTCCCAGTGAGATAGTTTAGAAGTTACAATTTTTTTTATAAGACCCTTTTTATTGCTTATCTACGGGGCAGTTGAAAAAAATGCAAAAGTGTGTACCAAAGTAATTTAATATGCATGTAAAATACATTGTAATGTAGTTACAACCATTGCTCAAAGTGATCTCCGTGATGTTGCAGACATGCGATAGCTCGTAGTGATACATTTTGTGTAGAACGTCGCATCATATCCTTGTTTTCTCGTAATTCATCCCCAGCTTGCAAAAATTTAATGTATTAATTCTTCACGCGTATTTGGCACGTCGATATAAACTCTTTGCTTCATTGTGCCTCACAAAAAAAGTCAAGTGGGGCTAAGTCCGGTGAACGAGGTGGCCAAGAGATGGTTCCACCACGCCCAATCCATGGAGTGTAATGTTGATTAAGATAATTACGCACGCTTGCTGCAAAGTGGGCCGGAGCACCATCCAGCTGCAGTAGCATCCCACTCCTGTAATTTAATGGTAGCTCCAGAAGTGCCAGAAGCTCAAGCTCAAGCCAATTTACAACCGTGAGAGAAAAAACAAATTCAAACAGCAATTTATCGATGAAAAATGCCATATTTTATACCATTAAAGTCTCCGACACCGATACTGAAACACATTGTATATACAGCTCAAGTATTAGACGTCAAGAAAGCCGATCTTTTCCATTCGCATATAAATTAGACCGGCTGCTATGTCTTGGATCTTTCCCTCTTTTGGTCAATAGTCGATAGTTCCAACTTCCCAAACGTGACATCCACTCAAGCAAGGTTTTTGGCATTCAATATAACTTCGACGAGCATATTACTTTCATATTCGTTAATCATGTAACCGTTTCGTTATCAATATAATTCGTAATTATAATATTCCTAGTAATTACAAAACAAAAATACTCGCACAAGTAACATAATCATTAAAATCTTGACAAAAAACGAGGTTCGAGGAAATCGAAAACCATGTTCTTTATTGCACTAAATGCTCTGTCGTTTGTATTTGTCAAATAATTTCCTCGATTTTTATTTCCATCAAGCAGACAAATAGAGTTCACGTTTCTGCATAAAATGTATGTAGCAGGAAATCATGCTTTTTCTTTATCGCCAATCATTATTACCAGTATACCTAAACAGACCACTTTAATTAACGTCAATATAACCTTGAGCCTTGCCAAAACCTTGTGAGTATGTCTATAATTTTATCAAGTTACTATGTAGCTATAAGATTCAAACAGACAAAAATACTTTCATAATATTTAATATTTTGTTACTATTGTATATATATTGCTAAGTGAATATCAATGCAATTGTAACAAAGTATTTATGGCATGTGTTAAAATAGATTTTGTGAAAAGTTTAGCTGAAAATTTCTATTGTTAGGAATGCAGTTGAAAAATTTTACTCTTACCAGGCAAATTTCTTTAAAATCCGCTTCGCTTACTCTCAAGTAAGTTATAGAAACATTAAAAGATCTGACATAACATGTCAGTCAGACGTTGAATGCCACGAATCCGACTGAGCTAGTGCATTTTGGATTTTAAGAATATCATTACTTGCAGCAGACACAAATAGATGCAACGTTGTGTCTGCTGCAGCTACAGATAAAAATAATATTTGATGCACAATAAGTAGGCTAAAGAAAAATATATGTTCACTTATCATTGAATATTTCAAAAAGTTTTCTCGTGTAGTTCTAAAGTTTTTGAAGCTCTCTTACAGCAAAAGCTATGTTTTTTACTTAGTACCTAAGCATCAAAAATATTAACCCTCAACACGGCTTCTCTCCACAGTGTACTACATCTACAAATTTGATCGGATATATACGTAGCTGAAGCTTTAGACAATGGTCTAGAGTTGCTTGCTATTTAATTTTTATGCAGAGATAAGATATCATCACTGTATATACATATTATCTGTATTATAATTTAGTTTTGCACGAAGCATCGCTACCGTTTGACTGCTTTGAAAATGTATATTTATCTAAGTCTATTATTATTTGTTTTAAAATGCTATTGCCAGTCCTTAGCTCAATTCATTTGCATATTTCTTACATACCTACACTTTTTGTAGGTTTTCATATGCTGATTTTAAAATGAGAATTGCTGTAGCTGCCGAATGGGGCACTGCGGACGAAGCAATTTCGATTTCTTTTCTATACTAGCGGCGTGAAAAGACGGTTTTGCTTTCGAGTTTAAGTTCAATTAACCGGAACTCGAAATTACCAGCCAGGAATCGAATAAAATCATACGAATAACGGTCTTTTGCATAACAAAAATGATTCGAATACCTAAGTATTTAATGTTCCGACAGGTATATTTATAACATGTGAGCAAAACGTGTTGTATTGGTGATATAGTGCACTACCGAGGAGTCCACATTTACTATACTAGTACCGCCTTATTAATAAACATAGAATAACTTTATCCAACTAATAACCTATTCATAAACTGACATCTGTCAAATTCCATACTTTTTATGTGATTTTTATCATGGAATTTGACAGTTATCAGTTTATTACTAGGTTATTACTTGGATAATGTTATTCTGTGTTTATTAATATGGCAGGTTGTGATTAATATTTGAGACTAAGAGCATTCGGTATTAAACAATTGCACGAAATACGATAGCGTTCCGATCAAATTCATTGCAGCAATATATACAAGAAAATTAGCATCAAATTTGTCGTGTAATGAGACAAAGTTCCAAATTGTTTCGCGTTTGCTCATCCATCATTCAAAGCCGAGTTCCTTTAGTGGCAACACAAATACACGGAACAGAAATAATTTGTCTTGCGAACGCGTCTTGTGGCGGAAGCGGCGTGATGTATCCCAAACGTATCTAAATTTACTGCCCGACCTCCATAGCGCTTGAATCATTGTCATTTGCAGTCCGACAAGCGATCTCGTGCGGATCTACGTTCCAGATATGATTCTCCAGTGATATGTTCCTTGTTTTTCCAGCATTGTGTACGTTATTTATTATTGCATCTGCCCCAATGGATAACATATTAGTATTTTATACACTTGAGCAACTATGGAAAAATTACAAGAAATTAATTTTACGATAGGAATGTCTAAAGTAGTTCAGTGATTGGCTGTAATTTAAAAATAGTTTCTAAAATCCAAACTTTTAGTGTCCAAAGTTGTTTGACAATTGCGTCATTCCACATCATACTTTACCATGACAACAAGTTCTGCAATTACGACAGGACAGCTAGTGCTATTAAAAACTGCATAGGTGAAAATAAATTTAAATTCAAAAACATTTATTGGAAATTATTATTACGTTTTTGTAATGACATATCAATCACGTCAAAAGCATTTAAATATTTATATAGCTTCCGGCTCTTTGATCCTCGCTCTCGATGCATGTATACTATCCATTCATCTCAGCGATTCCATGATATTAAATTTAAAAAAAAATAACAATGGCGGATCTCTACACAATAGATACATAGTTAAATTTCATTTTAAGACTGAGACTTCAATTAGCCTTGCTTTAGTAAAATACTTAAAACAATACCCTTAAGTAAGTTCCTCCTTCATTCGAGTTCATGAATTGCCTACTTTAGTGAACGAGACAATACAGAATAAGGGGAGCTTATATAATATTGTATCTTACACCAAGATGTTACGCATTTAGGGGCGCGTAAATAATATTTAGCGTTTCGGTTTACTCTGTAACACAAGCCCAATCTTCCGAGAGCCATCCATTTGTGATGAGGTTAAAAGCGCGCTACACTAAATATATTCAACTTAAGAAATTACTCGACACTTCGCGTCTTAAGGCGGAGCTGTTGCTAAGTAACTAAACAACTTCGTAATATAAATGGTAGAGTATTTGTTATAGTAGGTCCAAACGAGCTATTTTCAAGTCTAGGTACCGTCGCCCCGCACTAAAGAGAGATATACAGAATATGCGTTGCCGTCTTTCCTCCTTACTCCATAGGCCACCGGCTACTTACACACCCCTCGACACGCGACAGCACAGATGTCACTTTACGCCGCTTATTAAATGCATTATGTTATATACTTTATACTTCTTACTAATGGAATGTGAGGACGTGTGTTTGTTATTCTGTTACTCGAAAATTTGTAGAGGTATATCGATGAAACTTTGCAGTATTATAATTTATACATCAAAGTATAACGTAGTAATTTGAGAGTTTACATACTTTGAAATTGCGTCTGTTATATTACAGAAGAAGTTATAACTGCAAGGGTCATGTAGGTATATTGGAAAGTAATGTGAACGATAACATCTGTTGTGCGATGTCAAAAAATATGCAATGCACTTGTTTCCGCTAAATTTTACTTATCCTACTTATAATAAAGATACGAAAGATTTTATGTTTGTTATTCTCCACGCAAAATATAGAGATAAGATAGAGATTACAATCTGGAGTAAAATAGAAACACTTTTTAATTTAAGAAGAAACAATGGCCTTGGGATAGAATTAACGAGGATAGAACGGTGGGACGGAGCAGACACAGCTAGACTACATTGTGTGTATAGGGAAAAACCTTGGTGTGTTCCAAATTAAATCCGAATATAGGTACAACCTTCGCTGTCAACTTTCCAAAACGGCTTCTTAAAGACTAAAAATTAACAGGTATAACGTACTAGAAAGGATTTCGTATACAACATCAAACCTTTCAATAAGGTCATTCGAATATTTCTGCTTATAGAAAATATAAAATCATAGCCATTTCTTAATTATTTTTTTTTTGTTTCGGCTCGTTGCCAAATGATTGGTACACGGTGGCACATTGCCAAGTCGTGTGTTGGCGAAAGAAAAAAAACTACGACATTTCAGTGATAAGTGTTGAGTACGTCATTTTACTAGACAGTTTCCTTATTAACGTCTCGATAAATCAGAAACCTAACTATTCATTTCGGAACCTATGGTACGGGAATCACTAGTAGTGGATAAGTTTGCTACAGGCTATTCTGGTGGAGGTTTTATTCTGGGGGAGGTAACGCGACTTTTTTGTTATAATATATTTAAAAAAACCGGCCAAGTGCGAGTCCGACTCGCACACCGAGGGTTCCGTATGAATGGGAAGAACATTCCAAACGTAATGCATGATTTTCAAGACCTTTTTCTCTAAAACGCGTGAAAGGATTAAGCTGAAATTTTTGTCAAATACGAAGGTCAGTTACGTCTTGATGCCTTGAAAAAATCACACTTCTAAGTTAACGAAATAAAAAGTTATAGCCAATTATGCACAAATTTTGTATGAAAACGTACTTTGTCGAAAAGCTAAAATTTACGGGTACTTCCCGTTGACCTGGAGTTGTACATTTTTTTGAGAGTTGGATTGGAGTTGACACATTTTTATCAGGCGAATTAGTTATAAGTTGATAATGATTTTTCCAATGATCTACATATAATTTACTAGTTTTCAGATTTATTCCTATATATGTGCTATTAGTTCTTACTTCTTGCCAAATTTTACAACTCCAGGTCAACGGGAAGTACCCGTAAATTTTAGCTTTTCGACAAAGTACGTTTTCATACAAAATTTGTGCATAATTGGCTATAACTTTTTATTTCGTTAACTTAGAAGTGTGATTTTTTCAAGGCATCAAGACGTAATTGACCTTCGTATTTGACAAAAATTTCAGCTTAATCCTTTCACGCGTTTTAGAGAAAAAGGTCTTGACAGACGTACAGACAGACGGACAACAAAGCGATCCTATAAGGGTTCCGTTATTTCTCTTTGAGATACGGAACCCTAAAAATCGCGTGTACGATTGTTAACGGCTAATCTCCAGAATATCCTCCTACTATATAATAATCTCCTCCTACTGGATCAATTTTTATGAACTAACACAATTGTATGTAATTTTGTCCAAAAAATGAAAACTAATTTTTTTTTCGACAAATAAAAAATAAAAGGCTTTCACAACAGCCACAGCAACGCCTGGCTGCGTCAGCTAGTACGTCATATTATCATCTCACATTTACATTTATCAATTAATCAATGAATATATTCTAAACCTTACCGAATGGGTAAAAACCTAAGAATATATGATGATGACGATGAAGATATTCATTCAAAAATAAACACGCCACCAAGTTGGAGGGACGAGAAAAACAACATCCACTTCGGTATAGTTAAGTGCAAGTAATTCATTTAATCGTTTCTCACCAATTAGACGGTAAGTATTTAGACAATTTATTGCTCACTCATTGGCTGCCGTCCAACGGAGAACAAAAACGTTCAAATATTATGTAATATAACATCAAGATAAATACGAATATTCATTTTGTTTTTGGAGTGATATCATCTTTAGAGGCAGGCAGGCAAAATAATATAAGTTTGCGTTAGCAAACGTATAGCAGCTCAAAAAAGACAACTACACTTAACAGTAGCATTTCAGATATTTCACCTAATATTTCAATAAATCACGTTCCACGTCTATAATGCCTATGTACAGAGGCGCTGCAAGTATCCAGCACACCACAGCACTTGCTATTACTATACTCTTGACAATCGATAAGCGAATTAAGCCACGCGAAGCCTGTCCGTTACAATAAATTAGCAGGCATGCCCCGCGAGTCACGGGTAAAATCGTATCCGGATCACTGAAGATCGTATAATCGTATATGTATTCCAAAAAAATCTTAAATGTATAAAAAACTACGTAACCCAGCTTCTCGTTAACAATTTACAAACAACAAATAAAGACTATTAGCAGTTATAAATAAACATACTTGTTCTATTCAGTGTCGGGCCGCACATGCTCTTTATACGTGTAATTAGGAATTGGGTGTATTGTCACTAAATAGGTTGCAGCTGCCGCCCATTATTCCACGTTATGGCCATCCATTGGCGTATTCAACTAGAATGCTCTTGTATCAATAAACTATCGAACTTTAGCTATTTTATCACGATGTTGTTGAGTGCCAGTTTTGGGAACATGCTCGACGCATATTTTAAGATAATTATTCTTTTTCTGTCCACTGTTGCATTTAGGCTCTTTCTTTGCTCTTTCAATGAAAGCCAAGATGATCTGGATCGTTAACTACATGACGAACGTCTTCGCATCTGGCTGAAGGTGGGAAGACGTTCGCCGCACAACATAACGTAAACAATACTTCATCTTACTAAACGTGACTCTAGGACCTTACTGACCTGCCCATTACAACTTTTTTAAATTTAATTGGCCATTTAATTTGATCTAGTGGCTGAGGTATAACACCACCACATGTCAACAGGTCGCCAATCGAACATAGATTGACCTTGACTTTAGTAATACGATTACTTATTTACTCTCATCCCTCTCTAGGAATAGCTGTTATTCCAAATATTCATGAGAAATCAAAAGGAACTCAAGATGAGCCAATAGGGTCTAGTCGGATAACCGACCAGAGTGCACAAATATGTTTTCGTCCATGGAGTCACTTTGGCTTTCATTGAGTATTAAGACTGACGAAGATGATGTTGATAATTTCCATGAACTCTAAACATATTGCAGAACTACTAATGTACCTACTTCAGTATGTGCTTAAAACACCTTCAGTGTATTTGTTACAAATGGATAAATAAACAAAAAGACCAATTAAGAATCTCAGTAGCCAGCTGGCATGGTGATTGCACTTGATATATTTATTATAATAACTCCTAACTCCCCTAAAACCGATAATTTAAACACATTTTACGGGACATGAACGGTGTTGGGAATTTCTCGCCTTGGAGGGAATGAGTTGATAATAACTTATACTACTTTACAATATTTATTGTGGCCTTTACTATAAGAGGTAGCGTTTTAATTTAAGACGCAAAGCTATGCAAATTAAAATTAATTTATTTGCGCCTATTACCCTAAACATGTACAGGAATCGTATAAAATCACTTAGTACATAAAAATATTTTTTTGGGCTTGCTGGTGCTGTAACTAAGGTTCGGAGCAAGAGACCGAAGCATATCATTGTGATGATAGAGATTTTCTTTTTTAATTCTCTCAAATATTTGTGGTCTTGTTTAACAAATATCTATATAATAAAACAGTAAAAATCGTTTGTCTGTACATTGAATATATTTACGAAAACATCTGTTTATCCAGACTAATCTTCGAAACTATTGGAAGGTCTAAGCCTGGTCAACATCACAACCAATTGCAACCCTATGAAGCGTCACCAATTTTTTTATGGGTATAGTAAATGAGAAACCTCTGCACACTTTATGTATTTTCTACAAACTGAAATAAAACGCGACTTGATTCGCATCAGACCGCTCTCCGCTTATCACACACGCCCAAAATTCAAAAGTAGTCACGTTAAAACATCTAAAAGTTTGAAGAGATATTGCCCAAGCCCTCGCACACTGTAGACGTGTTTAATTATAAAATGAGTCGGCCGCCGTTCCCTACAGACGAGCTCTTCTTTTAATTACAATAGATATTTCCGTTTGAAACGTCTGCGTTCTTCGCTAACTAATTGCTCGCCGGAGCAATGTTTTGTATTTTCTGTGGACTCCAACAAATTGGATCTGTATTCGTTGAACATTCGAACTCGGACGTTAGCGTATCGGTTCAATGAATACGGCTACCAGTTTTTTTGCACTCATGTTTATACGTCAACTGTACAATCGATTTAGTGATGGTGTTTTATATAGTAGAAGGGAGTAAACAAGAAGTCAAGGAGGACAAAACGAGCAATCGCGAGCATTTGGTAACGATGGTACCGACGCGACGCCCATTTACACAGATGCGTTGACCTCCCTCACCGACCGGCTACTCACAAACCACACGAAACGCGACAGCAACGGTGTCACTTTATGCCGGATCACGTGAGCGAGAGGTACCTCCCCGGTCCTGCCGTCTTACTAAAAATTGCTACATGACGACCAAATAATAATATCGTCCTAGCCGATTTCGGCTACGGCGGCCGTCTATATAGACGTGCCATCTGCGCAGGACATATTATAGTGAACAAATGTGCGCGCAGACGCAAGTGCACTTTCTATTCCCTCATTCTCATATTTCGATGGGACGGCAATCAGACACGACCGGTGAGAAATCAGGCGCAGGACCTACGGCTTAACGTGCTCTCCGAGGCACGAGGGTGTAACACCGCTAACTTCCTGACTCCGGACTGTTATTAGAAGTTGAAAAATCCCAATAACAATTTTCAGTCCGACCCGGGATTCCAACCCGGGACCTCACGTCTGTGGTTGAACACGCTTACCACTAGACCACGAGGCAGATATACATGACGACCAAATACAGATTACATGACCGGGGAGGCATCTCTTGCCCTAACACTGCCGGTACACAAATGCGCTGTTGCTTAGTGCGATTTGTTAGTTTGATTAGTTCAACATGGGTTTAATGAATGACAATTCGTTCGTAAACTCTTGTTGTGGAAATACTTATTTTTTATATTTTATTTTTTACGTGAGGAACAGTTACGCGCCATCGGCACAACCCATCCAGGGTTACGGACCAGTTTGGGGATTCGAAACTCCCCAAACCCACTAAAACATCGCGGAAACCCCTTATCCGCCTTAGGAGGATGAGGATGGTCCTGCGCCTATTGGTAACGGGGTCTCCTCGACCAGGCCAGCATACAGTCCCAATACATAGTTAAATATATATAGTTAATATAATCATGTTCGAATTCTTGTTTTAACCAAAATAAAAGCCTGAAAGGGCTGATTATTAGATAATACAACATTTCTTGTACCTTTCAGCCCATTGTAATTCAAATTCAAATTTGAAGTAATAAAATAAAGAAGATGATCGAAGTAATAAAATAAACCTTTTGTGTCAGTAATATTTTAGTATTCTTCGTAATAAATTCACGAAAGATTTCAACATAGGCAGAATTGAATAACAATACCGAAAGTTGTAGAAGCCATCGCCGCCCGCGGCTACGATGGTGAAACTCCGAATCATCATAAACATCATAATAGAAACAATAATACAAGTTTAAACTTTGTTTTTGTTAACAAATCTCTTGGCTCAAGAACGAGATAGCTTTTAGCATTTCCACGAAATTGCTATAGTTTATGAGACTTTTTAAAAAGGTAATAAGACTTTTGAAAACTTTTTTATTTAGTCTAATATGATATCATGGTATTCATTATGTTATATTTTATAGCATAGCAGGCAAACGAGAAGCCGGGTCACGTGATGGTATGTGATCACCGACGCCCACCGACATCCGCATTTCCGGGGTCTCGCAGATGCGTTGCCAGCCTTTGAGGGATGGTTCACTCTTTTCACGTAGTAAGTAGTGTGTCTATTAGTAGTAGAGTTAAAGCCAACGAGCTGTATAACCATCCCGGCCCGACTAATGCACGAGAACGGCCATTACACCTGCTCAATGACAATAATCATCAACATCTTCAAGGGACTGATGAAAAGTAATAATGACACACGTCTCTGACACGACTGACGACAACTGTCAACTTACCAGAACAGATATCAGGGTAAAGAGCATATATTCATGGTAAATTATACTTATTTACCTTTTATTATTGAAAAAAACCTTGCCTTCTCCTCTGACACTGGAAATTTTCATCTTACTAAGCTTATCTAAAAGAACTTCGCAGTCTTCTTCAAATTGATGTACAACCTATCTTGGAGAGAAAGTTTTCCGCACACATTTGAACGAAGAAAAATAAGTCAATCTCTGTCTTTCGTTACTTGTGTAGTTACGTAGTAAGTGATGCGCTGTCAGCACATACTGTGTCTCACTTTAGTTCTTCATACGACTTTGATAAACAAGAAATCGTTTTACAATCAAACATTATAAAATGTTTTAATACATAAAAATCCATAAGATAGCATTTGATAAATTTATCAAAAACAATAAATTGGGGTGACTTTAATATAGTCATGGAACATATTTTCATTGATATAAATTTTAGTATAGATGCGACTTAAAATTACGCGGTTCAAGCTTTGTAAATAAAGTTATGCTTGTGCACAAATAATCTCAAGCCCTCCTAATATATTCCAATAATAATTTACTTATTAACGACACATAAAATTCAAGCATTCCTAGTCGGGCCATCTTGATTCCACATAATGAAAATGTTATACGCTAATCCGACATAACATTGTACCCGTCGTACTATATTGCTGCTTCACCTTGCCCACCTGTACTCAAAGTTTACGGTTATAGTTGATGCGTCGTATCCCCGCGGGTTTATTACAACTGCCTCTATCGGGCCGAGTCAGCGCGGCTGCCTCCGGACGATAGAGCTTAGCGGCTGTGATTGGGCTAGAGGACATTCTGTACCGTGAATGTTAATCTTAAACTAGCTATAAAATAATAGGAAATCGGCAGCCCGTTATACAATATTATTGTTACAATATTCTCCTAATCCGATAGCGAGAATACTAGCTAATGATGTGTCTACCCGTGTAATGTACATCGTAAATACCGATACCATTCTTAAAAAAAAAGACTTACCTAACTCTAGTCGTAAAGAGACCTCGAAAGTAATATCCAAAATGCCTCACCTGTAAATGAAAAAGTTATCATTAGATAAAAAAATTGATTTTAGCTTTGTACAAAATTACTTTAAAAAAATAAATTTTTCATTGTTAATTCAACAAAACTTCCTGGAAGTTTGTTGTAAATTCAATGAAAGTTTGGTAAAACCAAATGTGCATGCCTTAAGCACTCGTGTCATACGTATGTTATTTAAATTAGATACTCATGATAACATATACGTTTTTCACCAAAAATTGCTTTTTTTATTTTTAATTTTCAAATAGTTTTATGGTAAACTTGAATCTTAAAGAAAATAAGTTATTTTATATTTATTAGACATCATAATGTAAAAAAAAACTCTGACCGAACCCAGTTTTTGATTTTTAGGCGAGAGTAGAGCATACCTACGCTCGCGCTTAAGGCATGCAAAAATTAAGGGAATCATCATCATTATCAAACTGTAGGGGTCCGTTGTTGGGCGCAGCCCACTTACAAGTACCTACTATAAAGCAGTGACTACGACGGTCGTTCCCACATAGTTGGTTCACGGTTTGTAGTCCAACGTGACTTTATACTGAATTAGGATAAATAACAATAATAATATATATGGACTTTACACTCCATAAAAATATATTTATCAAGTGAACAAGTCAATTTGTCTTTAAACTATTAGGAAGCCCGTATTTACCTATTTACTAAAGAGTGGCGACGTTTTTCAGCGACACAAACAGGGGTTGCAAATTAAGAATAACACGAAAAGACATCCATACAGATTGATACAACATATGAATTACATTTGCCACTAACATTACTATGTTAACGTACCGTTCAACATTATTCATAAATATGGAATAATTTAACGCAACTCTTTCACAGAATAGAATATTTTATAAATGTTTCTAGACGAATAAACCCTATTATTAGTTTTGACATATAATCTGAATCCCTCGTGATCAGATTAGATTTCCCCTTTTCAATACCTTTTATATATTAAAAGGTATTGAAGCGAGTAGTAAAGATAGTCTAAGTATTCATTGGGTAGTATTCTACCTCCATTACCTAACAATTCCAGTTTACAGATGAAAAAACATACAAAGATTATTCATTACCAATCAAATTGAAAACTACTGCCTAAAATTTTCGATATTCTTGGGATGCGGTATTCCTCCTTTTTACTATATTAAGAAATAAACGTTAGAAAAAAATGGCTTTTTTTTAGAGATTTCCAATGTATACAAGAAATATGTGCCGCGGATTATGTGATATATTAATGTTCCGACGCGACGGCAGCAATAGTAATTAATCACAAAGGGATGAATGAGTAAGGTTTAGCACTTGAGGTACCTATTCATTTATCTATATTATAGAATCGATTGCTGGGATACTGCGCCTATTTTTTTATAAGTACCTAGTTACTAAGAATTATAGAATAGAAACAAAAACAAGTTTATTCAATGCTCCACATACCGATAAAACATTTAAAATAAACAATAGGTACATGAGACACAAAAAAAGAAGAGAAAAATGGCTGAAAAATAAGAATAAAAATAATTTAAGTATATTTTTTTTTGAATATTCATGCACAGTGATGCAATGTGAGGAGCACTGAAAAGGATGTCACTCGGCATACGTCGGAGAATTAATTACTTATACAATAAACGATACGATTTATTACAATATACTAATACAACGAACAATCAGATCGTTTTGACTACAGACGTCCAAATACAGCAGCATAATTACTATGTGTTGTCCTCCTTTTTTCGTGCTTTTCAATGGGCCAACAGAAACTAACAAAAAGCGCGAAATACGACAGAACAGTTAACGCTTCAAGACGGTATAATGTTAGCAGAATTGTTTTTTTAGCATTTATCAAAACTAGTGGCCGCCCAGTGGTCGAAATTCGACCATAAAATTATATTTAATTATAATTATAAGTTGTTGAATATAAATTATTAAAATATTACTGAATATGACCTGAAAAAATA
>LUGF01000411.1:361373-372624 GCA_001625245.1 Calycopis cecrops
TGTCGCGTTTCGTGCGGTGTGCAAGTAGCCGGTGGTTCATGGAGAGAGGAGAAGGAATGGGGCAACGCGTCAACATAACCTCTATGCGGATGTCTATGGGCGTCATGAAAATAGCTCCGATTTCTCGTTTGCCCCTCTCATA
Source organism: Calycopis cecrops (assembly GCA_001625245.1). Taxonomy (NCBI): domain Eukaryota; kingdom Metazoa; phylum Arthropoda; class Insecta; order Lepidoptera; family Lycaenidae; genus Calycopis; species Calycopis cecrops. The sequence continues at coordinate 361,516 of LUGF01000411.1, forward strand.
CTATAAAAAAAATTTTCGCCATACATACATACATTCTATTCTTAATAGCAAAAAATGCCATTAAGGTTTAAGCGAAATGCCATTGCGGTTTAAGCAAACGAAGAGACGATATTAAGTCTTCCATCACAAATAAGTAAGGACTGAAGAAAAACATTAAAATAAGAAGATTCAACAGATTAAGAACCTCCAACCTTAGGGATCATGTTCGGCGTAGAGTAATGTCAGCATGATCACATAATATTCTGTAAAAACTCTTTAAAATATTTTTGTTACGTATATAAGTAATATACATTATTACTTTTGATTTTGAACATATTCTTTAGATATAAAATTTGTCTTAGTAGTATACAAACAAAAGGCGACAACGGTGACTAAAAATATACAGCTTTGAGAATATTTACAAAATGTACAAAGTTACCAAGTACTTAGTACTAAGGGATCAGGGAGTAGTCGCCGTAGTATTCGTTATGTAATTCTCGGTTTGAAGTTCAGTCGACAAAGCAATCGTTAGACGCCCAAACTTTCTTAGTGTTCGTTAATATTTCACGTGTGAACGGAGATGCAACTTCGGAACTTCCCCAGAATACATAAGTGGCCCGACGGTCAGGTCCCCGTGATCGCTAGTCCCAGAAATCAAAATCTGGGATAACAACAGCCATATGATCGTGCACTCTAAGTCTTTGCTTAATAAAGTTATGATAATTGTGTCCCTTACACATCGCACAAAATGCGACATCACAGCTGTCACTTTACGCCGTTAGTGTGTAAGCGAGAGGTACCTCCTCGAGGTAATGATATTTTCCGATTGTCCTATGATTTACCCATTTAAGCTTATATCTTCTCGTTAGTATCGATTTAGTACAATAATTGCAACAATTTGTTATATTTTACCCCAATTACACAAGTCATTCCAAACTCTAGACTAACCATACAAAACGAAAAAAATTTACAGTCCCGTTGATCAGATTAGGTTGCAATGTAGCAATGGCATTTATTCTAAGGTAAATTTTTCCCCTCACAAAATTACCGTGCCCACATTTAATGCAAAAACAATATAATAAGTTTAATTGTGATATAGCAGTATTAAGTGTTAAAGAAACAAAAATATCTATAAATCTCCAAGGTAATTGAGATTTTTGACAGATTTGTATCATAAATTTGTAAGCATCAATGTGGTGGGTAGATCATTCCCGCCGCAAATACATTAAATAACCATTTCGAAATTAGAATATTCCAACGATAGATTTGCGTTTAGATGATACCATCGTTACTAAATGACATTAAAATGGAAATTGTATTACTAAATATTTATGTACCATTCTATAATTGTTACGGCCAGCGAAATTAGTTATTATTTCGTATATTTCAATGATATTCATTTAGAGAGGCAATATCGCATCGCGCAAATTAAATCGACATCATAATCGTATACATATTCATGAACAACCCTGGAGCGATCGATATACATATTGTTGTAGAGGAATAAAATTATGTCAATATTTGATATTATATGTACATCTAGGCCCTAAGAAATGAAGATGGGACAATGATGTAAAGACAAAGCTATCATCCTATCAATTTTTTTTAGTATAAGGAGGTAAACAAGCAGTCGGAACTTTGACCTTGTATACCGACGCCTATAGCCATCAGACTAATGTTACCCTTCTTTTAATGGGGCACTGGAAACCCACAAAACGCACAGAAAGTGACAACTGTTACTTTGCGGCGGTAATCATGGAAGTACATCCCCGGTCATCCCAATCTAAACTGGTTGCACTGGACCATGGCGCCACCTCTTAGAATATTTAAATGAACGCCAACACGACCGGCAGATCTGTTATCTCGGGCTCAGTTATTATTTACTAAGGTAATTAGTTAATTATCTACTTTTTAGATGTAACTAGCGGACGCCAGCAACTTAGTTTACGTGAATCCGTGTTTTATCGCAGTAAAGTAGCCTATAGCCTTCCTCTCTGAATGGACTAACCAATACTGAAAGAATTTTTCAAATCGGACCAGTAGTTCCAGAGATTAGTGCGTTCAAACAAACAAACTCTTCAGTTTCATATTATTAGTATAGAGTACAATTTTAAATTAATATTTATAATTTTATAGTATACTAGCTGCGCCCCGCGGTTTCACCCGCGTAACTTTCGATCCCTTGGGAATATCGGGATGAAAAATAGATGTTGGCCGATTCTCAGACCTACTCAATACGCTCACAAAATTTCATGAGAATCAGTCAAGCCGTTTCGGAGGAGTATGGCAACGAAAACTGTGACACGAGAATTTTATATATTAGATAATATATATTTGATTTTAAAATTATGTTCCTTTTAAATGTGTGTATATTACCTACCTACCCATGTATTATGTTGTTGATCTGTAACAGTGTATGTTATAATTTAATATAAATCTTCTATTGTATTCTGTATTCTATTCTATTCCTTGGTATTTATACATTATGGCCTCGCATACTGAAATGTCAAGTAGCTATCGGTAGGCACAACATACTGAATACGCATATGGGTTAAAAAACGGTGTTAGGTAGCATGCAATGCATAACTATCTAGCTTACGCCGAATTCCAATTTAGCGCACTACTTTCACACTATGCTTTCTTACTTCTAGTGTTGTCTTAAGCTGTTGTGAATGTTTTTAGTGTCGTGATTAAATAACTTTTCTTTTTTTCCATTTAAGTTCTATTTTTTAATACTAATTGTAGATATTACACAACCTATGAAATCGCCACTAACGTTCATGCGGTACTGTTCACACCAACATTTGGGCGACAACAAAACGCGTTGAAATTGTACACGAAATTACACATGTACACCACATAATGAATTTCCAAATGTATAATTCGTGGCGTACAACAGAGCAACATCTCTACTAGAGAACATCTGTTCGCGTTACAAATTAGCATACTAATTATTGAATGAGCACTGTGGGGGAGCGCGGAGCATGTTGGAGCATGTTAGCAATTTCATCATTGGAACATCATACATAAACTCACTCGTGGTTCTGTGGCGAGCATGTTGAGCCGCAGACGCGAGGTCGCGGCATCATACACGGCTCACAAAAAGTGTTGCTGAGATTTTTTAATTGCTTATAACAGTCAGTAATACATACTGACTCTCGTGGTGTAGTGGCAAGCATGTTCAGCTGCAGATCGCGACATCACAAGTTTGAGTCCCGGGTCAGAAAAGTATTATAGAGATTTTTCAATTTCTACTAACAGTTCTTAGTCAGGAAGTTGCAGGAGTCATTCGGGATAGAGCTCATTCATAAACGTCATAGGTCTGTATCCTTTTGTAGACTCGTAGATATAATAATGTTAATGTTTACGTAAATCTTTGCATATGTAGATGTCAGACAGATGGCAGATGGGCTAGTGAGGTAGGCCGAAGGCCGCATTTGGGGAAACATGAAGGCTATACGACGACCTTGTCACTAGGCGGGAAGACCATCTCTACGGATGGAGATAAGTCGTCTCGGCGTTCATTGAGGCCATGCCAGGAGCGATAGGTTTGATAATGATGTTGGTTTAGTAAGTTTTAATTAAGAGATGTAATTAATATTTTCTATCTATAGATTCTAGTTATATTATTTAACAAGTAAACTGAAATAAAATCATTTTTCTCACAGAGTGCAGAGAACCCCGCGAGACTCGAACTTATCAATTTTTCGTGAAGCATAATAAATAAAAGTTATTTCTTACACATAATGATACATCCGTCAAAACTGTCAATCCGGGTCTCCGAAGACGGATGACTAATGTTTTATACCAGCCGGCAAAGGAGGAATATTTATATTTTTACCGTAAACAAGTTTTAAAATAATTTGTCACGATCGAACAAGGCCAAGAGTTTAAGATGTGGCGAGATCAAATTTCCTTTTTAGGAAAATCAATTATTTCGCGTGGAACAAGGATCGTCGTGTATTTCTAGGAAAAATATTTATAAGGGTAACGATATAAAATTGAAGATCCCTATCAAGGTACAATATCTTGCCCTACATCTATGATAAATAAGATCCAAGGATTACATATTCAAATAGTTACCTACTATTTCATTTTTAATCAACTTCAAATAAAGATGAGGTTCTATATTCCAGTGTATTTTTTCTGTTTACTACTTATGTAGATGTTTGATTAGTATAATATAATAAATCTCAGCTAAAAGCTGAACCCTTGTATAATAACTAGCTGCGCCCCGCGGTTTCACTCGTATAAGTTTTGATCCCGTGGAAATATCCAGATAATATGCCATATATACATAATAGCCTATATGTTGACACGACTTGTTAGTAATATTCATGCAAAATTTGAAGTAAATCAATGCAGTACTTTTTGAGTTTAGCTCAGACATACCTACAAACAAACAGACAAACAGACAAAAATCTAAAAACTATATTTTTGTTCTCGATATCGACTGCAGATCACGACCTAAGTATTAAAAAATATACAATGTACAGTTTTGATTTATAAATTATATTATGTATACATTAACCGGTCTAGATGAGGCGTTTGTGCCCCTCAGAGCAGTTTCTATATTTGGGTGCATACACGTGTGGGTCATGGCAGATATCGACTTAATCTGTAGGAATCTATTAAGTGGGACCTACAAGCTAGGGTGTACCTGATAGATCTCTCGTACAGTGCAAAATCAGATTGAAAGATAAAATGTGCAATTTAGTTTATTTTTGTATTTACTGCTGTTTTTGAAGACGACTTGATTCTTTATCTGTACCTACATTTAATTTATTTTATTTCATTTATCTCGTAGTCTCGTAGTTATTATTAGTTTTCAATACATAATCAATAGTTATCATCTCATGACACATAACTGATGATGGAAAGTACAAGAGCTGTATCTTCCACCATTACCTCAGTAAAATGAGTTATTGACTAGCAAGTGGTAAAATAACATAAGAAAATTTATGAGAAAAGACATACCTGCACATATACAATGTTTCCTATTATTTAGTCAGGATACCATAATCAAATCATGATTCCGGGTATACAGAGTTAACGGTGAGTTGGTATAAAGGCTAGGTTTTGGTGTCTATTTTCGGATACTTCAGAATATCTCTACAGAATTTCAGTAGTTAAGAGTGTAGGTGGGCACTTTGGTCTGACATACTCGTACTGTCCGAATAAAGCAGTATCAAGAGTTCGTAACTGGCGTGTTTGTGTAAAGAGAATAACCACAGCGTTCTTCTCTCTGCTTACGCTGTAGAAGACACTGGATCTGACCTGAAAGTTGTCATTGTTCTTGGGAAGCCAATGGACTATCATGGCTTGAATCGGAATTTCGTGATTGTTTTGTACATACATTCCAATATTTCTTCAATCATTATTGCCTTTCTTCGTCCATTACTAAAGTGTCTTCAATAAAAGCTAATAGGAACCCCTAGTTACTAACAATCAACGTGATCCAGCTAGAATACGATGACCTTTATAAATAGCTCAAGTTTTCTCGAATTAGCAAACTTTTGTAGTAAAAGCTTTTTAAAAAGTCGATGAAATAATATTAACATTTTATTTTTTTATCTTGGAGCCGTTTCATCCCACACGAAGATCATGAAAAGCTCAAGTTTTCTTATCAAACTATATTTAAGTAAGTATTATTTTATATGGCTATAAAGGTAGAAGACTAAAATGTTATTGATAATATTTGATCGCCTCTTTACAAAGAGAAAACAAGCATGTAATCCCACACACACAAAACCAATTGAAATTCCTTTGCCAAACGTAAAAAAGTGGAGAATTTCAGGTCAAACCGAACAATATTAAAAGGTTACTTTGAGCACTTTTTACAATTCTCTTTGTAAATTGCCTATCGATGTTTCATTTTGTGTTCATAATTGTAGTGTTTAGTGTTTACTTTGATAGACAATTGGTTATAGCTTTTGTATTAGATGAATGACTTGACACATAATATAGGGATAACTCAAGTCAATCCTAGTGCAATTTATGATAAAGACTAGCTGCGGTTTCACTCGCAGAAATTTCGATCCCGTGGAAAATAGGAAATCATCACATGGCATCCCATAGGAACATATTTCACCCGCGTTAATTTCTAAGAAATCCATATAAGCTTCAACACCCTATTTCTCCCCCTTAGGGGTTGAATTTCTAAAAATCCTTCTTAGCGGATGCCTACGTCGTAACATCTACCTGGATGCCAAATTTCAGATTGATCCGTCCAGTGGTTTTTGCTGTGCGTTGATAGATGGCTATGTCACGTTTGAGTTTTATATATATAGATTACAAGTGACCCTCTAAGTGTGTGCTTAATTTTATGAAAATCGGTACAGCAGTTTTTGCGTGATGGAGTAACTAACAAACAATACTTTCGCATTTATAATATTAGTAGGATTATATGCCTTTCAAAATACATAATTTTGTTACTACTACGTATACTACACTAACCATATACAAGCTTTATTTCTAGAGTATTTATAGCTGTAAACACTAGCCTACTCTGTATTTTATGGGTCTCAATCTTTGCCAATGTAAACATATAACAAAAGGCATATATTATATTCATTAATTAATTTAAAAAACTGAGTGATGAGAATTGTTTATTAAACATAGATTAACTAATGGTATTTCACTTTGGAAGATTTTTATGGGACTTGCTTTTAAGACGCCACCATAAACAAAAATGTGAGATTAATCCGTAAATAAGATCAAAATACTACTAATTAATGGTATTTCTCTTCAAGAAAATTTTATGCGTGTTGTTTTCTAAGATGTCAAAACAAACACAATATTATAGAGCTTCGATCATCTAGCATTCAGCAAAGAACAGTAAGCGGTACATCAAATAGGTCTGAAAACGACCAGGATGGTATTTTACTTCGGGAGAGTTTTATGGGATCAGTTCTCCAAGACGCCAACATAAACAAAACCGCCGCCAAGCGAAACAATACGAAAGCGGAGTGACACATGTCACGTTGGAATATGCAACAAAAACTACGATTACCTGATGGTATTTTACTCTGGGAATATTCGCCGGCGTGATAGGGAACAACAAACACGTTTCACGTGAACACGCGGTCGATAAGGCCCCGGCGTGCGTCGGTGCCGGCGGCGTGACAGACACTGGGCGGGCGGGGACTAGGGCGGCGATGTTTACAGGACATCACTTATTAGCAAACACATCTCCCATGTAATTGGGATGTGATTGTTACGAATTATATTGTCGTGCCTTATCACGTTCTATTTGGAGTGCGGAATTGAACTTGAAATTGTTGTTGTGATATGATTGTATGATTTGATAAGGGTGATCCTAGTGGAGCGTCTAGACCTTTGTGTCCCGCTGTATTAGAGGTAGTGCTATTTCTATATGGAATGTAAAATATACTTGAATCTATCAAGATTAAAAATATTTTACATCATAATATCACAGCTTCGTTCGTGAATTGGAAGTACACGGAGCGGTTTTTAGTGTTTCTATAGGAAATGAATGAAGAAATTAAATTTCTTACAAACTATACGGTAAGTTGTAATAGATAGGCTTCGACGAGTAGTCAAACTTGCAACACAAACCTGAAACACAAATATTTTATAATATAGGAGTTAGGAGTTGAATGAACAATAGACAGTACGATCAAGCGACAACCATAACTTTACTGCCATAACTAATGCATCTTAAAGAATACGCAATTTCTTTGCCCTCATTATCACTGTACATAATCTTTGAGTTATTATATTATGATCCATTTTTGTATAGATATATTTTTATTTTGATGAAAGCTTTATATCATAAATTAAAGTATATTTCAGCACGCAATTTCAAAACGTATTCGTTGCCTATTTGTTGATAAGCTACAAGTACCTTAATTGCCGAAACGTCGTTTTATCATAAATCTTGGAAAACGTGTAGTGTAATTATCATTAAGTCGAGAGCTTCACTGATCCCTTGTCAATGTCAAATTATGCTCAACTGCGCGTCACCAGAGTACCTGAATGAAATCAGATCTTATTGTTCATCTCCACGCACCGGAGATGTGGGGTGAATGAACTCCACGTGAACTCAACTATTTAACCTGTGTTTCCTTCCGCAAGTATATTGCACGCCTCGCGCGGTGCTTTGAGGAGCTTTAGTATTACATACTTGCAAATAGAGTAGGGAGAGAGATTTATTATATATAATACCAGTACGCAGATTAAATATTTTAGAGGTAACGTATAGGCCTCTACAATAGGATCTTGTACAACAGATAGTTAAAAAACAGTTGAGCAGCGTTGAGTGAGGAAAATTTTATTAATAAAGTAAAATAATTAATTACAAATTGTAGTACCAACACCACAGTACTAAGAGACCATCCCGGCAGTCTCAGTGCAATTACACATTAATTATAAGTAATTAATTTTAAAAGCCTGTAACAACAACAACACATCTTCGCGCCATTTCTCTAACGGGGTAGACAGGGAGTATAGATTACCACATTTATAACTTTCGACATAGAGACACACCGGTTGCGAAGACTCTTGACGCTTCGGACAATTCCCGATCTATCTAAACATGGTCAGAGCCTTAGTCTTCCCCGGAACCTACATCCTAAAATATGATAAAAGAAAATTTACCTATTGTGAGTAGAATTATTTTAAATATATTTATAAGTACTAACTATATCTAGTAGGTAAATGACGAAAGTATAAAATAGACAATTAGTACATTATGTACATATGAAGATATTTTTTTTCACTCTCAACCAATCACATGTTTTGTCGCACGAAACGCGTCATACTAACCACATCACGCCAGGTACGTCCCGGTCGTACCGACAGTCCCTATTTTACAAAAAAGGCTACATTTGTCAACGCCGGTTCAGATTGGTTTCAAACAGCAGTATTTTTCATTACGTTCCACACGAGAACCGACAAAGGAGTTGATATTTTCATTTTTACTGAAACATTCATTACACGGGATAGGCCTGTGATTAAATGTGCAATCGCAATTACTGAAGCAGTGATTGTTCCGATCGCACGCCGTCGCTTACCTGACAACATTGTAGGATTTAATTACGGCGATGATTCCGGGCCGAGTGCGCCCGTGCGTTAACTTGATTGAAGTTTTAATTTTTACATTCGTTACTATTATTGTTACAGATAGTGCTATATTTTTATATAGTATAAAGGAAGCAAACGACCAGCCGAAACCATTTTTATGGCTACCATAGACATCCGCATGGAGGTTGGCAGATGCACGATTGTCCCCCTTCCTTTACCACCCTCCATGTGCCACCGGCTACTTACACACCGTACGGAACGCGACAGCATAACTGTCACTTTACGCCGGTATTGAGTAAGCGAGAGGTACCTCCCAAGCCATGCCGGCCCAATTCAGCTACGTGCATGCATACAGCGTGGCACTACCTCTTTCTTCTACGTGCAGCCGTAATACAATTACTGTTGTGTTATTTTGTGGACGGCCTTAAAGTGAAAATGAGATATGAGTTTCGGTTGAGTATACCAGACCTGGTCAAGGGCGCGGGGAGCCGTTGGATGCAAGCCGTCACTGTGCAGATGTCTATGGACGTCGGTAGTAATGAAAATGGCTCCAACTGCTCGTTTGGCGCCTATACCACAAAAAAATATCTGCATTATTGGCCTTATACAGGCCAAATATTTCAATCATGCAGGTTTTTTTCTTAAATTGTAATATTTGCCTGTGTTTTATATTGTAAATTATATAATAGGCGTTTTAAATAAATTGTTACGTGAACCAAATTCAGACCTTTTTCATACATTCAGCATTCAAAATCTTGTAGTTTATTAAACATGACAGAAGAAGTGGCAAATCCAGAAACGATAATTAAAAAAACAACTATGTAACTTTGTTTGAATTATATAGGAAACCGTAAAGAAATGCGAGAAAATAAGTTTGATATTTCATAGAGCTTAAACTTACACAGAACATGTGAATATAATTTAAAGATAATTCCTACATTTGAAATTCTAGACATTCCCAGCGGAACACATTCGAAGTAAGAATATATGCTGTTTTAAAGTGTAGAAGCAAATATTCTTACTCGTATATTAAAGAATAGAATTGGAACTAGTTCTTAACGCGTTTGGAATGGTTCTCTTTGACGAGATCTGACTTTCTTACACTAGGTCATTACTTAATGGTTTGGTTATAAAAGGTGCCATGTTAACTTTACTTGTGCCGAATGAAAAGAATATGACGCATCCGAAAGGAATACCGTTGTTTTATTTTTTCAATTTATACAATATTATTACAAACAAGGGAACATGTAGTTTGTCTCTTGTGTGTGATTAAGTAAATGTCTTTTGTTCGTTACTTTCTTTAGTTGATAGGTTGTCGATAGGTCCGACACATCAATGACGCCCGTTGCCATCTTTCAGACTTTGATCATACAAGCCAAAAGATCTAAATCGGCACATCTAATTTACCACGGGTTCAGAATGATTCCTTCTTCCAAGGATGATTCGTAAGGATATTGAAAACAAAAACAATATGGCTGTGATTCCCTTTTCGCGACCAAGTATTAAACATAATCAAATCAAAAACCACATGTAACAAACCTGAAGCTGTCAGATAGTACTTTATAGTTGTTACTGTTATTATATTATATAGTATAGTGTAGTACTCTAGTGTAAAGTACTGTTTGCGTTAAACAACAACTAAATAATTGTAATTCTTCGGATACCTTTAATAAGTGTCGCTTCAGTCGATCGCTAACCACGGTTGCTGTGAAGTATCTGAAACTTCGGGATTGTGATATAGGCTGTTTTCTTTATCTGCACATTAATTCGGCTGGCGCCAAATTATTTTTAACCCTTTTTTATTAAACAAGCTCAAAACTGAAAACAGTTAATTCAATATTTTTTTGAATAGCCTGTTAATAGAAGCGAGATACTTTGTCTGCCTATTGCGAGTTTGTTATCACTTGATTCTTATAATCCATAGATAGTAGACTATAATAATATCTATGGACTTATTACACTACGTTAGCCTAATCCCGTGTTAACTGTTCAGTACCTTATTGGCTTGTGCTACGGGTACTAAACAACGGAAATATACTTAATATGTTTTATAAATTTAAGAAATTTTATATATTAAGATTTTTA
>LUGF01000411.1:373595-386857 GCA_001625245.1 Calycopis cecrops
ATATTATTATTATATTAGAAGGTATAAAGATGTTGGACTTAACCTGATAGCTATAAGCACTACCCTTTAATAAATAATAATAAAGCACAGTTTTTACCTTTTAGGTACGGAACCCTCAAAGGTAATAAAGAACGCTTCATCGTTATTTTGTCCAAACCTTCTTTTCTACTTCCCTTTTTACTTCCTTTATCATTGACGAAAAAACTGTTCGGTGTAGGTATGTATACCGAATTTTACTACAAAATATACAACGCCTTTAAAATACACCTTTAATAATTAAGTTCACCTTGTTCAAAGGCGAACATGTGTTGTATATCTTCTATTCTTCTGCCTTACTAAGAAAATACAAGTAAAACAGTATAAGCTACAAAGACCACACCATTAGAGCACGTAAACAAGATAATTGCAAGTTGAGGAGCTAAAGCCACGTCAGCTGCAGCCCGCAGCCCTCACAGAAACGCCTGTTCTAGAGCTTGTACGTGCACCTTACAGAAAACGTAGTCTTTATATACAAAATACTAGATGCGCTCCGCGGTCTCACCCACTTAAGTTTTGATACCGTGAAAATATCGAGATGTAAAATTATACATGTTGGCCGATTCTCAGACCTACCCGATATGCATACAAAATTTCATGAGAATCAGTCGAGCTGTTTCGGAGGAGTTTAGTAACTAACATTGTGACACGAGAATTTTATATATAAGATTGCGTCATGTTTGTTCCTGAACTGCGTCGAACCTAATTGACTATTTGCCTATCTTTACTAATTTTTCTGTATATATTCTACTAGCGGACGCCCGCAACTTCGTTTACGTGAATGCGTTTTTTTACCGCAGACGGTTAAAAGGTAGTCTATAACCTTTCTCGCTAAATGTACTAACCAATACTGAAGCTTTCTTCAGCTTTATATTAGGTACTAGTATATATGTCTGAGAAAATTTGGAGAAAATAAATACTTCTATGGGATAGAAATTTACAGTGCACATGTACGCTAAACAAAGGCGCACTTTTTATAACTTCTTATACTTCTTTTTTATGCTAGTTCGATGGGACTACACACCGATAAATATCCTAGGCTTACGGACCGAACTTAAAACTGTAATAAATACTATAAACACTTACCGGGAAGCAAAACTATACTTACCACTACACCACAAACCCACTTTAAAAACGAACGTCTTTTCTACTCGAACTGAAATAATAAAACATCGAAATCGAACAAAACAATCACAAGAGCTGAAATACCATGGGTCGTACACAGATTGTATCGCGTATTGTAAAGCGAACAGTCCCGTCAAAGGCCTATTGCTTTTCATCAAGGCGATAAAACTGATGGACACACTGGCGCGCTGATAAGGCACGGAAACCGCTTTCAATTTTACTACCAATAATTTTAACGCATATTTGACACCGAATTCGGTGTGGTTTATAATTAGATTACATGAATTGATAATAAGAGCCATTACTGTAAAACAGTACTTGTGTGACAAGTTTAATCTATCTAATGTATTCTTAGCAGAACTTTATTAATAACTACGGAATCATACTAATATTATAAATGCGAATGTAAGTTTGTTTGTTACCCTTTCACGCGAAAACTGCTCAACCGATCATCATGAAATTTTGTACACATGTTCTTGGAGGTATTAGAAGTAACATAGGATAGCTTTTATCCCGAAAAAATGTTCCTGAGGGATGCCATGGAATGATTTTCCACGATATCGAAATTTACGCGGGCGAAGCCGCGGGGCGCAGCTAGTACGTTATAAATGTCTGTGTTCCGAGGTTACATCCGCGTAAAATGTATCATAAGATAACTTATTGTATCTGGTTAAAATGTAGTTTTCATGTAATTTCAGATACAAATCTAGATACATAAATAAGTGCCAAATTTCATTCAATAAATACTACTGACATATTTACAGTAGTATTTGAAGTATAATAATAACAGACATAAAATCTAAGATTTGTTATTTCTTGAATTCAACAAATGAAATCATCATAAAATATCACTAAAGTAATGAAGTTATATTAATTGTTTAATTCTTGCGAATGAGTAGATGATTGTATTTCTGATAATAACCAACAGAACTGATTTTGGTAAAACTTCACAATAATACTTTCATAATATAAGAAAAATATATATTCGGGATATAAATATATTACAAATTTTATAATTATAAAGATGTACATAAAGATTATGAATATAATGATTTCTTGAAATTAACAGTATGTTAAAGAATTTTGTCGTGTTAAAGCCCGTAAACTAACTACAAAACTTATAACAAACGCGATAGTCTCAAACAAGTATTAGTTAGAACAAAATTGAAAGGATACTTTATACAATCAGATATATCAGAAGTTCGGTAATGACTACAGGTCCTCACAAAGATTAAATTAATTATAATAGATCCACTAACTCACCCACTTACCCTATTACTCCGCTCCTACTTTTTAAATCGTGGTATATGTTAGGTATAGTTTCTTCCTCCGTAATTGGGTTATTTTTTGTTTGTTTCTTTCGAAAAGGTTCCAAAACTACTCGATCGATTTTAACTATTAATTCACTAATAGAAAACTGTATTACCAGAAAGTAATATAGGCTGTATTTTATGATGTATGCACTCGAATATTTCAAAATCAACCAGTAATTCCTGGCATTAGCAATGCGCTAAAGTCAGGAATTACTGGTCGGTTTTGTTGAACCAAACAAGACTCTTTAGCATTATGATATTAATATAAAATTGAATGAAAACCATATCTTCAGCATCCCCGTGAATATTCATTATGCACATCCGGCATCTTGCATAAATGTCGATACGTTTTTAATTCTATATTCCCATGCTAAGCGTGGCTCGGCGGAATGAAATTGTGCTGTTGGTATTGTGACTGGGAGCTCCAGCGAGGAGGAATATGAGATTAGAATATTTTTTAATATTGTAAACGGTTTTTATTACGCTAGTGGGGATATTAAATGTAACTCGAGGCATCGTACTCTAAATTTCTACGAAATTCACTCAGAATATTTGCAAGAGTTTATAATATTTACTAATATTTTAAAAATATTTTAGATGCTATAAGATTTAGTGCTATTTCTGCATTGCACAGTGTTCACAGGCAGCAGATTTTTTCATGGCAATACATTAGGTTTGATAGAGCTCAAATCCTGACAAAAGAACACTGATTGCTACCTAGGATGATCAATTATTGAAGCAGCACAGCTATTGAAATTAAAAAACATCGAAAGAACACGGGCTTATAAATTGTTGATAGAATCCTTAGGCGACTTAACATGTTATTAATACAGAAACGAAACAAATATTTTTAAAAAATTTTTAGTGGTAAGCATAGTGCTTGAGAAGGCTTTGAATTACAAATATTTATATTGGATACGCAACTGACTATTATTAATTTCAATCACATTTCTTTTTTAGGTTTGACATCTTTTCTTTATAAGATTCGTCCTTACGGACAGGCTAGGATCATGGGACCTTCACAACTTTTTGTGTAACTACCAGTGCAGGGTTGCAGAGCATTTTTAGATAATAATAATAATATTAATAAATAATAATAATAATAATAAATAATTATTATTATTTATACACAAAATAACTTGATGTATTTGTGTTTAAAATGTTTATGAGATAAAAACAATAATTTTTAGTTTTTCGTTTATTGGAAAGAACAGATAACGCAAATTATAATATGAGTATTAATAATTGTTAATGGTTATTATGTATATAGAATATTCGAGATTATAATTAAACTAAAATAAAGAAAAAACAAATCACTATTTAATGTATATAATTAATAAATATAATTAATTATTAATAGTAATTTATTTTATAGAAAATACTAATAATAAGTTATAATTAGTTGAAAATATTATGCGCTTGAATTACATTAATGATCAACCCCTTTTTATCTTAGATTTCCGGCGACCCTCGACTAATGACAAAGACAAGTTTGAACCAAAGATAAAAGAGCACACAAAATATTGGTTTGAACTTGTCCGTTGTAGTTTAGTACTTGTGTGCTATTCGTTGTTTTCTGTGTTATTTCTATTTTCTACTGCTTTTCCGTGTTTTTAACTCGACTGACTGCTTCTGCTTATGGACTCTGATATTTCTTGTGACCTGTGTGACTAGTGCTTGTTAAAGGATTCCGATTTTATCTGTTATTCACGATATGAAGGCTTATAATTTACTATAGTACACGATGCTTATAATTTACTATAGTATATAAACAACTTATTTGGCAGTTGATAATTTTGAAATACATAGGTTTACTTCTATGTATACAGTATGTGCTATTGCGTTCAATTTTGTTACTTTTTCAGTATTCTACGACAGTTATTACTTCCAGTTTTAGGAATTATAGAATATGGGGTATATTTTATAATTCCTTCTCTGTGCAAGGATACTATTAAATATATGTCAGCTATCCGTTATACACGTAAGTACCTATAGAGATCAAACTTCAAACAGAAATATCTTAAAGACCTTGCCTTATAGAATATCAGTTGCTAAGAAAACTTTAATCAGGAATAAAAACTCTATATTTTAATATTTTTTCTACGAGAAGTCGCTAAAAAAAATACCCCGATAAAATTTGTATGGGAGTTCGCCATTGTTCTTTCACTTCTGCTTGGGATTCAGTTATATATAATATAATCAAACCAAACACGACAAGACAACAAGATATAATAAGCACTTTTTGCATTTATCGGAACAACTAATTAATTACCTAATTATTATTAATTTCGGGTACTTTGATTAACTTGTAACAAAAGGACACATAGTGGATATTTTGATCCGATTACGCGAGAGCTTTTCAAGATAATTAAAAATTGTCAACGTGATATATAACCGGGGTTCATTCGAACTAAATATTCTAATGTTGATTGGGCTTCGTCGATTTTATTTCTGCGAGGGGATTTATGCAGTCCGCATAATTGAAATACTGGAGTAATAAGGGGGAGTTATTGGGGTCGCACGGGAACGGACCGCGAAGATTGTGGGTGGACTTTGTTGCGACTTTTTAACCGGCTTATGTTTATTTTAGTTTAGGAGTTTTATGTTTTCTCCATAGATATCAGAAGTTTATATCTCTATGGTTTTCTCAGAGTAAGCAACACATAAGACAGAGTAGGGGGTCTTAACTACCTTATTTTTTTAGAAAAACTATTGTGCTCTGCTCTTGCCTCCTCACCTATAATGGACCATCGGACACTCACAAGCCACATGGCACGCGATAGAGAAAAAACTCCCTTTGCGACGGTATCTCAAAGAGACGTACCTCCCCAGGCGACCCATTATAGTTTAGACAACAATTACTTAAGTAGAGATAACAAAAACCGGCCAAGACGAAGGGTTCCGAACCATCATTACTGTCATAAAGTAAAAAATTGCTTAAAAACACGTTTATTATATTGGGACCCCCCTTAATATTTTTTATTTTTATTTTTAGTATTTGTTATAGCGGCAACGGAAATACATAATTTGTGAAAATTTCAGCTTTCTAGTTATCACGGTTTATGAGATACAGCCTAGTAACAGACACACGGACAGCGGAGTCATAGTAATAGGGTTCCGTTTTCACCTTTTAGGTTCGGAACCTTAAAAATGAGACAAGCGACAAAAACTGTGTAGCTCACTAGACGGCTCAAGCGGGAGATCAGCGCTGACAGTTAGGACAACAAATGTCGACCTTGAGACCGATTTGCAACCATTGAAATATGTTACTTTGTTAAATTGTTTGTTTGTTAATTGGAATTGTGCAAATAAATAAATTATTTATTACTCTCATCATCTTATCATCATCTCAAAAAAATGAAATAGGTAAACTAGGACGTCTAAAATATAACAAAACCTAGGTCCCAATATCATTCCACAGCAGGCCGAGCCGATTGGAACGGTCTGACTGCGTGAGACGTTTATTGAACTTACGGCGTCGTATCTCTCAATGGACGGAGTTTGAACCCGGACAATTTAACACTGAGATGAAAACGATAACTTTGCTCCCTAATTTTATAATTTTCATTTAATATACTGCTGCTTAAAGTTAATTAACTTGAAGGTTATTATTTATAAATTATAGTTAAATTACATAGCTTGCATTACAGAAAATGTAATATCATGCTCCAAAATAATTGGGGAACTGGTGTGAAGATGAGTTGTTTTTGTTGTTAAATAATATGATTTTCTTGTAGTATGACGACATACATTCAGCTTTGTACTACGTTTTAGAATTAATTTGTAATATGTTTTGAAAAAATAATGTGCGTCGTTTGAAGAAACAAAATAAACAATAAATCTGTCAGTCTTTACTACAGGACCGGGCAGAAAGACAGACCGATTGCCAAATTAAGTAACATGATGGGAACATTTCTTCCCAGAAGACGATGGAGAAATTTTCAAAAGCAGTTGACGTTACACTGGCGCAATTTGAGAGACTCTAGTTAGCAACTAGACTGATGATAATGCATTAATCTAAATACCGAACACACTCACAGGACAATAGCGGTGGACCCGATCGTCTCAAGCAATGCATCAATTACTTAATGTACACGACTCTAATTAATTAATAGGCCTACATTACTCATCTCATAATTGAATACGGGCTACATAGCAGCTATATAAATGCAAATGCGCAGATAAACGAACGACGTTATCATCATGGAGGAACTCCTCGAGGAATGAAAATAGACTTTTGTATAATCCAAGAGAAATCAGGGAGATCTTTACATTATGTAAAGTGGAGTTACGCAAAACTGTGCGTCGGCGTATTAATATTCTACATGTGCCGAACAAACATAACCAGCTTTGTAATACCTAGTTACATTATGTTATATATTGCTAACCGTACTAATGGCTAATCTCCAAGATAAACATATACCACATAGGGTTCTAAATAAGAAGTCCTACCCAACTTGGTACAGTTCAGCGCTAATAAGAACGATAAAAGAAAAATACAAATATTTCAAAAAATTTAAAACCTATGGTAATATATCTGACGAGCTAACTTTTAAACTTCTACGCGACAGAGTTAAACTTCTCGAAACGCAATGTTGTGCGAATTACTTAGAGCGTACTGAAGACTCAATTAAAGATAATCCAAAATACTTTTGGACATTTGCGAAACAACGCTGTAGCTGTAAAGCCATCCCTAGTACACTTAATTATGAGTGCAAAACTCTAAATACCGGAAAATCTATATGTGACGCGTTTTCTTCATACTTCCTCTCTAATTTTCTCGAGCCCTCTCCTAGTGACATTTGTAACGTAAATTATGTTTCCCCTGACGTTGTTATACCATCTAATTTCTCGGACATAGCCAGCATATCCGTAAAGGTTGAGGATGTAAGAAACTTATTACTCGCGCTAGATACGTCTACGGCTGCTGGTCCTGATAATATACCACCTAAACTGCTAGTACGATGTGCACCATCTCTTTCCGAACCTATTGCACTGCTCTTTCAAAAGTCCCTTTTAACTTGTACTGTGCCTAAATTATGGAAATCTGCTTTTATAACACCGGTACATAAAAAAGGGCCTAAAACGGATATCTTAAATTATAGACCAATATCTAAATTATGCATTATCGCCAAAATCTTGGAATTTATTGTATACAAACAGGTATATTCGGCTTTAAAAAACTCATTCAGTCCACATCAACACGGTTTCTTAAAGGGTAGATCAACTGCTACAAACCTTGTTCTTCTAAATGATTACATTACTGATGCTATGGATAAAGGGAAACAGGTTGATGTGGTCTATACAGACTACAGCAAAGCTTTTGATCGAATTTCCCACAACATCCTACTGTTTAGATTAAATTGCATGGGTATACACGGAGATTTACTCAGATGGTTTTCTTCTTATCTAGATAACCGGTCTCAAGCTGTGGTACTTAACAACTATATTTCTAGTTGGGTGCCTGTCCCAAGCGGTTGTCCTCAAGGATCTTTGCTTGGGCCCTTATTATTCACGATATACATCAATGATATTGAGTCGTGTCTCAAGTCGTCTCAAATATTGTGCTTTGCTGACGATATGAAGATTTTCACCACCATATCGTCTCTTGATGACAACACTGCACTTCAGGCTGACTTGCGACGATTAGAAGAATATTGTCGAATAAGGAAACTCGATCTTAATCCCGCAAAATGCTCGGTAGTGACGTACTCACGCAAACGCTCAATTCACGCTAATACATATACTCTTGGTAACCAACTGCTTCCTAGATGTAACTGTATTCGTGACTTAGGAGTACATCATGATTCTAAATTAACATTTGAACAACACGTCGATGCAATAGTAAACATGGCGTCAAAAGCATTGGGGTTTATAATTAGACTCTCTAAAAATTTCAAAAAAGTCAAAACATTAAAAATTCTTTATTGCACCTATGTCAGAACCCACCTTGAGCATGCTTCGCAGGTATGGAACCCGTGCTATATAAAATATGTTGACCGGATTGAAAATATTCAGAGAAGGTTTATAAAGTATCTATGTTACCATCAAAAAATAAGGTACCAGTCAGAAGAATATAGGTATAGAGCTCTGTAAAAAGTACCACTTGTTGCCACTTGTAACTCGGCGAGAGATCTCGGACTGTGTCTTTTTGATGAAAGTCCTTAATAATGACATCGATAGCCCCGAACTACTATCTAAATTCTTCTTTAACATCCCATCAAAAACAAGATTTAATCCGGCAACAGAGATACCACTTGCATCAACTAACTACAGGCAAAATTCTTATATCGTGCGCGCAAGCAGAAGCTACAATAAAATATGTAAACAGCATGACTTAGACCCTTATATGTTTAGTGTGAAGTCAGTTAGAAGGTGCTTAAGCCTTAGCTTTTTTAAATACCTGTCCTAAATAACGTTACATAAATATATGTTTTTCTCCATATTTGTTATAAGTAACCTGTGTTATGTGATGTGTTTTATAATGTTACTCTAATACTGTGTTGTGTTTATTACTGTACCGTGTTGTGTTCACTTGTCTGTTATATAATAATTCTAGACGTGAAGACTTGTAAATGGCTGTCAGCTTGTCATACTACATGTACAATAAAATACTTGTTTAGCTGTAAGTCTTCCATGTTACTTAAATAAATAAATAAAAAAGTACCTCGCGGTTTCATTCGCAAAATCAATCCCAGGGGGGCCAAAATCAAAATTTGCCATTTTCGTGTGATAAGCGATCAGATATACAGATAAAGAATTCTGAATTCTATTCTGATATCGATTCAAAGTTTTTCTGAGATTCTAAGATATTTCAACAATGATCTAATAACAAGAGACACTAACGACACAGTACGACTCCGCGCTCCCGAAAGTTCCAGACTCGCGAGTTGCGGCGACACACAGTTGCCTGTGCAACTGGAAACTGCTACCACACATTGCTAATTTAACTTTGTATCAGATAATGCATGCGCCTTTGTACAAACGAGAATTTAAAATACACAAAACGTTCATCTAGCAATATATAAAGTGAATGGATAAAATTTGTCCTTTTTAATAAAATAGAAATGTTTTTATTCAAAATCCTGCTAATATTATAAATGCGAAAGTTTGTATGTTTGTATGTTTGTTTGTTACTCTTTCACACAAAAACCATAAACTTCTGAATTGATTTTCACGAAATTTGGCAGACACATACTACTAGAGGGTAACTTGGATTAATACATAGGATAGTTTTTATCCCGAAAAAATGTTCCTATGGGACGCCATGGGATGATTTTCTATTTTTCACGGGATCGAAATTTACGCGGGTAAAACCGCGGGACGTAGCTTGAAGAATTGCATTTTTTAAAATAATTTATTATAACTTTTATAATTTTATTTTTATATTTTTTTTTAAATATTTTTTTTAGTTAATTTTAATTTCATTACATCTAGTAACAGTTCGTCCATAGACCTGTCTTAAGAATCTACTAACGGTAACTATAATCTACTAACGGCTCGTCCATAGATCTGTCCTAAGAATCTACGTGCAGTAACTGGACCTGGATGGATGGCTGCAAGTAGCGGGAAATCGATCGTACCGTCCAGAATTCCAGCGACCTGTCCATAATTGCACCGACAGGATCTGATTAGGATGATGATGGACCAGGCAACAGAACCACTAAAATGGACATTTAAAGTAGTCGCTGTCGCAAACTGGACTATTAAGTCTTGAGTGGCCATGTTACTTTATTTAAAATAAGTTCCAAACGACCATTACCTTTTCGAAAACTATTAACGTATCCATTAAGAGCAACAAGAAGAACTGGACCTGGGTTGACCATTAAAGCAGTGCTCAATTATCCAGCACAAACAAGAGATAGTACTCAAATGCGCTAGAATTGGGACCGATATTTCTGAAACTCTAAAACCGTGCAAACGTCCTTGTCTAGTATTTAGGGTATTTCACTTGCAATCGATACTTCAATTGCAAATGAAACCTTGATTTCGCGTGGTATACATTTTTCTATACAGTGGAAAAATTCTAAATAAGTTTAGTTCTAATTTCTTTATCATAATAACATTAATACTAAAATAACTTCAATTGTTTTGGCGAGAAGTAGGTAAATATACGGATAAATTTAAAACGTTACATTTTTATGTCTCGCCGAAGTTACTTATATTTTTTTTTATATCAATATCACACTACTTTATATATTACTAGCTTCCGCCCACGGCTTCGCCCGCGTGAATTTCGGACTTCAAAAATCCCTATAAATTTTAACTTTTTATGTTATTCTGATATGAAAGCTATATTACTGTAAAGTATCATGAAAATCCGTTCAGTAGTTTTTGTGTGAAAGAGTAACAAACATACAAACTTTCGCATTTATAATATTGGTAGGATAGCTGCGACCCGCAGTTTCACCCTCGTAATTTTCGATCCCGTGGAAAATATCCCATGGCATCCCATAGGTACATTATTCCGAATAAAAAATATCCTGTGTTAATCTAGGTTGCTCTCTATGTGTGTGCCAAATTTCATGAAAATCGATTTAGCAGTTTTTGCGTGAAGGAGTACCTACCAAACAAACATACAAACTTTCGCATTTAAAATATTAGTAGGATACTTATTATTTATACTTGTGTATTTTATTATCAATTTACTTTAAAAGCGTTTAATTACGGCAGTTGTCTCGATGTTATCGCCATAACCACTCAGGTTAAAATTGGGATAATCATCGCTATAAAGCATCTTAAACGTGAATTGTAAAATAGTTCAATAAATTACAATATGATCTGATAAAGCAGTTTTATTATTTTCGCGTAAACTTCAGAAACCATTATATTCATCAATTATATTATAGTTACAGAAAGTTAATACATTTTCAGTTACACACTGTACAAATAATTTGGTAAATATCTCTCAGCGCCTGCCCCTCTACCCTATTCATTTCAATATGTTATTCGCGATCCCACTGCACATAAATGCTAAACAGCGTCGAGCTTGTATTGCTAAACATAATCAAGTTATTAAGGCCAGATGTTGTAGACAATCCTGTAACAGACGTTTCTTTTAACGTGAGGAAAGCAGTTTACCGCATATAAATACGTTTCATTTAGTTTATTGATGGTTCTTAAAAACGGGGGTCTTTTTCACCCCAGGAACGTTTAATGGGGCTAGGAGTTGTTGATGTCGACGCGTAGAAATACAATTGTTTGTAATGCTTTTATGAGTGTAATTATATTATAGGTTTTCTTTTTTTTTCTTATCTTTGATAGAAGAGAGGAAAAATGGATGATTCATCGAAATGTTATGTCGCCTTCGATCTGAAAATCAGGTAAAATATTATGAACGTAACCGATAAAAGACAAAATCTTTGGGGTATGTAATATTCTCAGACACGCCTTGACCGTGTATTGACTATGGCTTAACCCTCAGAGTCTCGTTTTACAAAGATCTCCTCCGTACCCAACTGTGGTCTGTGGGACATCGTATTAGGCGACGTATTACATACGTCGATATTATTATAGTTTAAATTTGTTATCACAATACATAATTTTTAGTAGTGAGGGGAACCAAGTTACCGGTTGGTTAATCTGGAGTTCAAAAAGCGTCCATAAAAACGAGAGAATGTAGCTAATACATTGCTAACGATGACGTTGACGACACATTTTACGCTGTAAACTTTACACCGTTTACAGATGTCTCGTTTATAATATATTCATACATTACCTGGTAGTACGTGATAAACTTTTCCTAAGACCTTTGCCGTGATGTATGGAATTCGAGGAGATTAATTACTCGAAAACAAATCGTCGTCTATCTAACTAGACACATGAAAATGATTGCGGTCTAAAAGTGCACCGGCCGTAGTACAAACGGCTTCCTAGTTCTATTATTGTCCGTCTGCGGTACAAATGAAATGCCCTGTCGTCGGTACTTAACGCCAACAACGCCAACGCTTGTCACTTGGGACGCATACTTGAGTTGGCGGCATGCGAATTTTGACGCCTTACGAACAAAAACATATAAATAAGCATTGAAAGGTTAACAGCATACAATGTTTATTCATGCTATACATAACATTGGTTTGAAACTATGGTGCGGTTGCAGTTCGTTCATTGTTACATTTAACAGCGACAGAACAGAGTAAATTATATGCAATAACAAAAATTTAATTCAGAGTAGGTATAAACGTCCATTGAAAAATTACAACTAATGTTTTTTTAATTATTTGGGGGAAAACGAGCCATTTTCATGACTACTGCACCAGTAGGCTGTTTTTTGTGTGAATCTTTTAGATATAATCAATAAATAAGTTTAGGGAATCACTCAGTAGTATTAAATTTGATATGAGTTGTTTTTTTAGTACGAAACAATAAAATTTTAGATGACTCGCGCCGAGTAATTAAATTATTCAAAGACAAATGATGTCAGAAATCACACTCAGTTGCCCGCCGTAAACGTCTTCCGCTTGGGCCGCTTGTTAAAAAGGTTGAGCAGCCTTGATCTATGTCATTCATTATTATTATTAAAGTTATGTACGCATTATTTGCGCAACAACGGAAAATTAAAAAAAACTCCTACAGTTGATGCAATAGACAAATACCTTACATTATGAAAATATTTTATAAAAGTTTGGTAAAACCAAATGTGCATGCCTTAAGCACTCGTGTCATACGTATGTTATTTAAATTAGATACTAATGATAACATATACGTTTTTCACCAAAAATTGCTTTTTTTATTTTTAATTTTCAAATAGTTTTATGGTAAACTTGAATCTTAAAGAAAATAAGTTAT